>PVLD010003718.1:0-137449 GCA_004027595.1 Dinomys branickii
TTTTTTTTTTTTTTCTGTTGTTGAGAGGATCAACTGTCTGACTAAATTTGCATGTCTGTATATGGGTCCATACATCTACAATTCGAATACATCAATGGATAAAGCAACGACAACTGTTGAGACCATATCACCTTGTCTATAGATTAGTTGTGATTGTACTATTTTCTATGATAATGGGTGTCTGTTTGTCAATAGGTTTTTGTACTTTTATGTTTCTAAAATAAAAAAAAAAAAAAAGAGAATGTCACTTGGAGAAATAAGAAGCCTGATTAAAGTACTTCGGCAGTCACTAATCGGCAGACACCATCGGGCTCCGCAGACAGACTGCGACCTTGCCACGCAGCTCCCTGCTGCTGCTTCTCCTTTTCTGTCTCTCTCTGGCTCTTTAGACTCCTAAAGCACATTAGCTATTCCGGAAGTGTGAACGCCTAGGTGGGAGGCGTGTCCCGGGATCTCTCCTGCTTTAAGCCTTGGTAAGGAGAGGACCTTGCCTTCCTTGTACTCACCGGTTTTGAAGTGGTGTATTCAAGACGTGGACCTTATTATACTAAATTAAAACAAATGTATTCTAAACATTTCCACAGTAGATCTTTAAAAATAAACCTATTGAAAAAAATTTGGAATTTGCTAATTAAATATTCTTTTTATTTTTTCTATGTGGCTTCTTCAAACTTCATAAATACAAGTTGAAGATTGAAATTTTGTTCAAACAATAAAAACAAGTGTAAATCCAAAATGTATACCAAAAATTATTATAAAATTGGGAAATTATTTATTAAAATGTAATAAAGCTAATTTGGTTACAAATATATAGGTACAGTAATCCCTTGGGAATTTTATATCTCTCAACACCATGCTATTTGAAGAGTATATTTCTGTTTTATTTTGGTTTTCTGTTGAGGAGTTTCCATAATAAAGACCTAGAACATCTCTGTCAACCTGAGAACTAACAGACAGGTAAGTACCTCCATGCCTTTGAATATGAGAAGTCCATGTTCCAGGGCAGGTTTAAGAGAAGAGTTGTGGAAGATTTGGAGGCTGTCATCTGGCTTACAAAAGCAATAAAGAAGTCACTTACTAAGACAGTGTTCATGATACTTAATAGAGTGTTATCTCTGTCTGGATAACCAACCATATATATAGTGTTTCACCATAAAAGTGCATCTTACAGTGATTTAGAGATTAAAACCAGAGCAGGAAGAAAATTCATATGACCTAGTAAAAACATTCAAGTTAATTAACATATAGCAAAAAAGTCTTCAAGTAAAAGAGTAAGTTTGGGACTAAAGATCTCAAGTTTTTTGCACAAGTGTTAGTACATTGATCAAAACAATTTGTATCTTTTTTTCTTATGTCATCAAATAACAGATAAAATATTTTCTGGGGATGTGAATCACAGGCAGATGTTAATCAGTGATCTTTACAAAGAAAATTAAATGTGGATTCCTTGGGAAAGCTATGATTGACATCAAGAAGACAAATTGCAGTTATTTTTCTTAAAAGTGGGCAATTTTTACGACTTCTAAACGCTGTGCTAGAAAGCCAAAACACTTAGAAATCATGAGTGGGTAAGTTCTCATTGCTAGTTTTCCTTGCTTCTCTTTATTTCCATTTGTTGAGTTTGAATTTCAGTTTCTGAAGAAATAATACATTCTTGTGACTTGTATGTTAAAAAGAAATTGCACTCATAAGTATGTATACAATAGACATGTATATATATATTTCAGACAAAGATTTTTACTAGAATGTTTATGTATCCTGTAGCAGAATTTATTTTCAGTATCTCAAACTGGACATTGCCAACATATTTCCATCAAAATCATACAGATATTCAAATGATAATATATAAGCATATCATACTATATTCACTCAGAATGTGCATCTGCAAAGGAATAAAGAATAAAGACATACAGAAAAAAGGACCTCACAAATTTATCAGTTTTTTGAAAGTAGGAACATTCAGGACTACATATTGTATGTTCAACATTTATAAAGTTTTCAAAAAGACAATTTAAAATATACTGTTAGAAATCAAATTGTTGGGAAAATTTGGATGATATTTCTGACTCTAAGGGGTCAAGATACTATTTCAGAGGCAATAGTGTTTTTCTGTCTATATACCCGGATCTTGCTGTGTATGCATATTACCTTTTTTTTTTAGAAGAACTCATAAGGACATTTGTGTATAGTATGTTATCTTTCCATGTGTATTATTTTCAGCAAACAGTGAAAGGATGAGATATTCTTCAGTCATTCTCCACAGGTAGGTTTCCACCAAGCATTGAATGATGTCTTACTGACCACATAATCCCTTTTGTATTCTTTTAAATATTAGTTTCTGTTCTGTGGTTAATTACTGTAAAATTTTGCAAGAAAATATTTCATTTCATTTTATATTTGTGTGAGTACATCAATAGCACATGCATAATAATCCTGCCTTCCATTAATGATGGACCAGTGTACACTGTCTCCAACATCATGAGAATGTCCTTTTCCAATAGTTTTGGCAAGAAGGTGGGGTTCAAACATTTTAATTTCCACAACATCGTAGTGATATTTGCTCCTGCAGTCATTTTAATATTCATATGAGAGTGCTTGAAGATACTTTCACGTAGTAAATTGCCTGCTTATATTACTGCTCATTTTAATCTTTGCATTTTCTCATCTTATTGGCATGTGGTCTTCTTTATTATTCAGATTAGTTTCTAATTGATGATATTAGGTACAAATATAACTTCCTAATTTTTCACTTGACTTTATATCATAATTTAATCTTGGATACTTATGTGTAATTATGTAGTAAAGTTTACCAAAATTTTCATGGCTTCTGGATTTTAAGACACAATTTATAGAAAGCTTTCTCCATATTAAATTTGTAGAAGATATTCATATCATCTTTTGGTTTATTAAGTATTTTTAAAAGCGAATTTCTGATTCACATGAAGCTAATTACAGTAGTTTCATTTTTTCCTGGCTGTTGGCTTCATGAATATATTCACATGCAGGATATGAAAGGTTTTATTTTTTCATTTGTGCACTATTGTTCTATGCAGATCTCTACATATATCATGTATTAAAGGTGTATGATAAATATCATACTTCAATAAAACTTACTTCAGAATGAATAATTGGTAGGCTAATAATAAAAATGTGTATCAGAACATTCTAAACTTTCTAACATAACTTGGTAAGATTTCCAAGTGTGGCCAATTTTTCTCTAATCTTACTCTCTATCATCTATTGAAGTCGGTATACACACATTACAAAGAAAGAACAAACAGTAGCTAAACAAGTACAGGAAATCAATTGAGAATATAGACATGTTCTGGGAGTTCTAGAAACAGAAAATGGTTAGCAAGGAAATGGAAAGTAGATGACTAATTACAACAGAACTATTATGACAAAATTGAACCTAAGTTCTTTGAGTCCTTTGCACTCACATTTCTATCCACTCTCCTTCCTGCCCACTCTACTCAGCGCAAAACTGGGCTCACCAGCTGTTCACTCAACTCCCACCCTTCTCCATTACACACTGGGCTCGTACCCGTGCACCACTGCCTGGGGTCCTGCTTTGATCTGAGTTGACTACCTACTCATCCTTTAGATCTCTGATGGTACATATTTTAAGAGTGGCTTCACTGAGTTACTGCTTTCATCAGAGTTTTTCAGCATAGTAAGATAAAAGCATACACATTCCTGTAACTGTAAAGCTTACTGCATACAGGTCCCCTGGTTAGGAAGGTCGTGGACAGCTTACTGCCATGGAGTTGACATGTTTGTTACAACCCAAGTATCAACTGTTTGGGCCTAGAAAATACTACAATGAGTATTTTTTTTTTATTTTAAAGAGAGAAATAATAAACAATGAAGTCAAATTACAAAACAGGTTAGTAGGACAGTTAAATAGTTGAAACACTGCATATTGTTGTCTTTATAGTAATCAGTACAACGTACAGGCATGACATCTTGTTTAAACAATGTTAACACAAAACACTCTTTTCAAGGAACTAAAAGAAACTAGCTGTGTAACTATCTTAACTCTCTTGTGTATACATATATTTTTCCCTTTCTTCTTTTCCCCTTTCCTCCACAATAGTTTGCCTTTTCTTTTTGACAGTTTCTTCCCGGTTCACAGTATCCACTGTACTAGAAAATAGGATCTGAAATGTACAATGAGTAAATTTACCCGTTCTGCTTTATGTCTAAAGAAAAGGAAATAGAGAATCAAAGAAGGTGGGACAGTAAAGCAGCGCTAAAATATTGGGACGTCTGTCTTTTGTGTTAACACAGAGAATGACTGAATTGCAAAAAAATATAATAATAAAATTACCCATAAGCAATAAAGGACCCTAAAGGACTCTACTGAAAGGAGTGAGAAATGTGTGCTGTGCCACACACACGAATAACTCAGACACTTAGAATCCTAGAAGTGCTTGTTGAAGAATAAATCAATGAATGGAAGATTTTAAGTAGAATATCAAAGACAATTTAAATTGTCTAGATTACTTTTCTCAGTAGACTGTGTCATAAATTACATATATAAAGTAGAACAAATGACTGCATTATTATTTATAGATGGCCATATAATTAACATGGCTTATTCATTTGAGAGTGATTATTTATATAACACACACAAATACACATTTTTTCAAATTATGTCAACGATCCTTAATAATCAGATTCTTTCTTTGTTCACTATTCATGGCGATGCCTATTGTTGAGAAGAGACTTTCCATGGCTCGCTTATATTTCCGCTTGTCTTTCAAGTGTGAAACGCACTGCCCTTTATTCTGGATGCTGTCAAAAATGCCTGCGTAGCTGACTGACGTGGAGGATGGAGATAGTGCCCCTTTGAAGAAAGCTGCAGGACACTTAAAGGCCATTACAAGACACTTATGTTCTTGGCTCAAATTTCTTTTCCTGTAAAGTAACCCACTCCGTGTACACGTGTCAATTGGTCTCTTCACATCACCTTACGGTATTGGAATTTAAAGATTCAACCAAAAATAATGATATTTCGCCAACTGCTATTTCTGCGAGTACTAATAACTATAAGCATAAAAAAAGTGAATCCGTTTAAATGCTTCATTTGAAAGTAAATTAAAAATCTGAAAATGGGTATAGATCTTGACACTTATTCCTATGTGAATAGCTAGGGTTAAAATATCATTAAATATTAAATAAAACAACTGACATATTTATTAGCTATTACTTTGGGAACAAAAGTTTAGTGTAATCATGAGATGCTAGAATCAAAGAAAATTAATTACATATGTAAATTCTTAATCTCCGTCTAATATAGAGTTGTATATTTATTCTGTAGCTCAGTTATTATTATTATTATTATTATTATTAATCAAAATATTATCTTCTAGTCTTCCTGCTCAGGTATAGGTTTTGGTGAGAAACAGTTTCCTATTGGTCTCTGATATTTGTACGTGTTTAAAAAGCACTGGTGCATTTTGTTCTAGACTGTCTCATTTTTTCTAATACAGTGAATCATGTTTAAAGTGGAGGTAGTATTCCTTGCATTAAGCAGAAGACAGATGTAGGTGTTTACTTTCCAGAGTAATAAAAATAATGACACCATTTGGGGCACTTTGATTGTACACATTAGACAGGACAGGTTTCTTAAGATCATGCACACTTGCTTATCTGTGACACAGACCTATTGTGTCTACCCGGGTCACACCATGGCCCCCTCTCGGAACTTGGGGTAGAAGACAGAGCAGCACTACACTGAATCACAGGCTTGGTATGAGCGTCCCTGGTCAAGGGGTCCTGTGTGGCTGCACTCATCTCTGAAATTGTAGCAGGACAGTTTGTCAGCTTGCATGCAGGGTAAAATGTTAAACTTCTCACGGTTTTTGAAGGTTTTCTCCATGTATAGTTTTAAATGACTCCTTTCAAGTCCTTGACAGTATATTTTTCTTATTAGATTGACTACTAATCAAAAGAAAGTCATTTATTTCCAAGTAAGTAACTTAAATAGTTCATAGCGGATGGCATATTCTCTAATTAACAATACTTCAAGGCACAAAATCTAAGTGTACTATAAATAGACAAAAAAGTTTTAAAAATTTTGGTAAGCATTGCAGTGATTAAGGATTTGGTTGATCTTTTTGCTTTGCCTTATATATTGACTTAATTTCACAAGTGAGAATGAGCTGGGCATAAGACACGGAAGTAGATTGCTAAGATGCAGATGCCATGTTCTATGTTTTATATTTCATTTTTGGGGAGGCTGTCTGTTTTTTGTTCAATGTGACAAGGTCTCACTATGTAGCTCAGAGTGGCCTTGAATTCACTGTGTAGCCCAGGCTGGCCTTAAACTCACAACGATACTTCTGTCTCAGCCTCCTGAGTGCTGGGATTACAAGTGTGCATTTTCATGCCCAGTGTATTTTATATTTCTTTAAACCTAAAAAGAAAATACTTAATTATCCCTTCAGTGTGTAGGGAGATTTCATTATCAAACTAGCTATGGGTAATAGTAATCCCTGAACTCAATTTCCCCAAACTAATAATTCTAACCAAGTTTAATATAGATATAATTAGTTTCCTCTGTTATATTTATAACTGTAAAGTATGGAGAATAAAATATACCACACAAGAGCAAATATTTGCAATAATCTCATAATAAAATGAAAAGGAAATATCCACAATACATATTATAAATGCTATGTGCTAAATAATCCAATTAATAAACATTTATTTTAGTTTGGGAAAATATAAGCCTAATCTAGCCGTTCAGCTATTTACATTTAGCTACATAAAACATTTTATAGCATTTGTTTTATTGGCATTGTGCTTATTATATTTTATCTAATCAAGAAATTTTAATTGCATGTTAAGTAGTAACCAACTAATTATTATTTAAATTGTTCCTGAATGACTTAGATTTTAAAAAATTACTGATCATAAATCCTTAGGGTAAAGAATTAAGTCAAAAGTATGTAAGTAAATACTTTATGAACAGAATCCAGTTGCATAGTAAATAGTGCCAAACATCAGCAAATGGGATCACATCAAATTAAAAAGTTTCTGCATGGCACACAAAATAGCCAACTGAAGAGACAACCTACAGAATGGGAGAAAATTTTGTCAGCTATTCTCAAAGGACTAATATCTAAAATATATAGAGAACTAAACACCCAAAATAAAAGATGCAATCAAAAAATTGGGCAAGTACAATGAACAGGCACTTACCAAAAGAAGAACAAATGGTCAATAAATACGTGAAGAAATCTTCAAAATCCTCAGCCATTAGAGAAAGGGAAATTACATTAACAATGAGATTCTATTTTGCCCCAGAAAGAATTGGTATCGTCAAGAAATAAAATAATAACAAATGTTAGAAATGCTG
This sequence comes from Dinomys branickii, assembly GCA_004027595.1. Classification (NCBI taxonomy): domain Eukaryota; kingdom Metazoa; phylum Chordata; class Mammalia; order Rodentia; family Dinomyidae; genus Dinomys; species Dinomys branickii. The sequence continues at coordinate 7,367 of PVLD010003718.1, forward strand.
TGGGAAAAAATATAACCTTCTATATTGTTGGTGGAAATGTAAGCTAGTACTGCCTTTATGGGTATCAGCATAAAAAATCCTCACAGAACTTAAACTGGAGATTCCATTTGTCTTAACTTTTCCCTCTCTAGATAGCTCCTCAAAAGTATTAAAGACATCATATTAGAGCACATATTAATAGTATGTGGTTACGTACATAGAAAATAAAGTATTATTTATTTAAATATTTGTATTGGTCTTAATTATGTATAATATATAAATTTTAAAGTAGTTGAACTTCAAATAAAGATTTTTTATTAAATCTCTGAAAAATATATGCTATATACATTGCCTACTTTATCTATGATTGTTAAATAAGAAAATTCAGAGTACCACAAGGTTCTCTCATTCAGGATCTCATGTAATCCTATTACTAAAATAATGGGACAAATTTGAAAGCTATTATACTGTCACCTATAAATTCATGTCTCAATTCATTAAATTACTTCTCTCAGGGTCGCTGACTTTCCTGACACATTTAAAAAGTAATGAGGAGACCTTTTATCATTTGTTATTCAAGTCACAGTTTGAGATGTTTAAAGTTATTAAGAATAGCCGAGTGCATTGTATAAGGATTATTAAAATCACTACCACTCACTATATTTCGTTTGCCCATTGCCGCCATACAAAGGTATTCTTCATGGACTTAGAAGGATAAATGAAGATGCTGAGTGTCTACATTCAAAAGAAGAAGAACGTTTAACCTTTTGTTGTTTTCATTTCTAGTGACTAGTTTCGGAAATCAGAAACTGCCTTTAATGGAACATACATTAAAATTGGGAATTGTCATGGAATATTAGGTATGAACATTACTCGATCCATTCCATATTCCAAAGATATTTCATGATAGACAACCTTTCCTTCTATGAAGGAGAGATGGCCCTGTGTGGGTTAATTTAGCCACAAAACCAACAAGGCCAAAACTCACTGGCATAAAGCACAAAATGCAGTTAGGTCATTATTTCAGGCTGACACTCTGTTGACCTCGCCTGCTTCTCTCATGTAACTGTGGGCTGCTTCTCTCTTTGACGGTGTCATGCAGGCATGTGGTGGCAGTGGTCTCTGGCCACAGGTGATGGTAAGAAGGCTCCAAGGAAGACAGAGAACAGCACACAAGCCCTTTTGAGGCCCTCACACACTCCAAGCACTGAACCCCTCAGTGGGTTTTAGCAGCAAAATCAAGTCAAAAACCATTAAGTATTTTTAAGCAAATATGTACACGGTCTAATTTTCCATGGACACATATTCACGCTCATAAACATGTATTATACTTTACATGGGAAAACTTGATATGGGAGCCACGGTAATTGCAGTACTTTGCAGCAAATTGTAATACTTTCTTCTCATATTTCTATGTGTGCATGGGCATGTGTGTATGTGAGAGCATATGTGTGTGTGTCAGTGGGTGCAGAGGGAATGAAATATCACACAGAGAGAAAACCAGAAGCAGGCATGGAGTATAAAATTGAAAATTTCTCCTTCATTACTGTCTTGTGATTGAGCTGTGAACGGCATCCTGGTGACCTTGCATATACCTACATAGGCCACACGGCAAATATTTGAACCATTACTAACCTGAGCTTTGGTTGCACACCCTGTGATACTCCTGGAATGTAAGATAAGAAGGCAGTGAGGAAACACCATGAATTCATCTCTACTTCCTATCTACACCCATGTGAAGCAGTCCTGCCTCAGCTGTCCAGTCCTCTCTTGGGTTCTGATGAGGTAAGAGGCTTCCTGCTCTGCAAAACTTAGGTTAGTTACAGTTGTCCTGGGTAATGGAGAAACCTCCAGAATGAGTTTTTAGGATGAGGGTGTCTGCAGCTGGCACTGCATTGCCATCTTCCATTGCAGTTCCACGCTTTCAGGGCATAGGTTGAGGCGCACAATGAGTTGTGTGTGATCAGAAAGCGGCTCACCATGTCTTCCTGGCTCACACTGTCTTGTTTTAACTTCGGCCTTGCCATCTGCTAAGTGAATGTATATCTATCTCCTTCCCTCCCCACTTTGGCCAACTGTCTCTTATTTCATTCTTCTTTCCCTATCACAAAATCCACAGGCAGGATTTCTCTCTGACTTTAGATAGAGCATTCTATTAAGCTTCCAGATAAGTAACTGGCTCAGTTTCAGGAGCCCAGCATCTTATCATGGACAAGTCCCACCAGCACTGTTTAACACTACAAGAACAGCACTGTCCTAAGCAGCTTCTCAAGCAGATTCTTCCTCATCCACTATGAATCAATATCATAAAAAGAACATGTACCTCACTGTTACTCTCCTGCCCATGTGTGATCTCCGTCCTCTACCCAGAGGCTGAGAGAAAGCTTTCTTTACCTCTGTGTCAAGGGCAGACATATCTGACACTGAGCTTGGCAAAAGTAGGCTATAAAATCCAGTTGCCACTCTCTGAGTCTTTGGTTTGGCAAACCAAGTAATAGTGGTTCGTTTGAAATTGACAATCTCCTAAGGTGAGGAAATGGCTCACTTTGAATATTACAGGTAGACTCTCAATTGTATGCTGACAGACTATGTTTTGCAAGCACTTTGGGATTGCATTTTACTGCAAGAATATTTGTTCCCAGGAGAGATATTGCTAGGAAAAATCTCATTTGCATGAAATGTTGCTAGTTGATACAAGCCCAGTGGAATTTATTTAGTAATTCTTAATTATGCAGTCATCAAACATGATTCAAATGGAGGCTACATACTCTTCATAATTCTTCAAAGGTATACCTATTATCTAAAAGATTTATTTTGCTTACCCTTGTTTGAGGGGTTTCTGTATGTCTGATAAAATTTTTTAAAATGGTCATAGGTTTCCATTGTGTTTTCACCAAGATGAATATATTTTCATATCTGTTTTTTTGAAAATTTCCAACTTCATTCTTAAAATGCAATTATTATTTTACCTTGCTGTATCCGGCATATATATTTTTGGAATTTTTCTAGCCTCTTATTTATCCAAGCCATTAACATTTGTGATAGCATATTACTGTTTTTTAACTAATATGTGAACTGAGAATGTAAGTTACATTGATTTATTTGATCTTTATACTGTTTTTCTAGAATACAGTATGTGAACTTTCTAAGGATTTTTGAATATCACAGTCAGTGTCTGTATTTTAATATTTAGCACATTTGTGGCAAAATATCATCACTTTTTAGTATCATAATATTTTAAATGGAAAATTGGGATATGATTATCTATGCTGAGCAGAAGAAAGCAATTAAGTGTTCATATGTGGAGATTGTCTTCAAATCTGTCAGTTTTATTTTTTGTTTCAGAGAAATCAGTGATTTTGACAGGTGTGAATTACAGCAATGATGCAATTTCTCCTGGAACATTCAAATTCATTTTTAAATAAATGTGATTCATCTTTGGTTTTAAACTACAGCACTCTTGTGTTCTAAGTTAGCACAGAGATTTTCATCCAGGGACTTCACTTTGTGGCAGGAAAACGTGGTTTTCTTTAAGCACATAGTCAAATTCTCAATGAGGGAATGTAATTCTAAGCACATGGAGACATTTTTAAAAGAATAATAAATACATGTGAAACATTTAGGTACCTCCAAAATGAGTGCTGTGATTATGGGTGGTTGTTAATCATAAAAAGAATTCAAATTGTCCTAAACCTAATTGCACCTAATTGCAAAGGATTTTGTTATTTTGTTGTTGTTATTTTTCTATGAAACTGGTTCTCTTTTGTGTTTGAGGCTGGTTCAGAACTCACTATGTATCCCAGGGTTGCCTCAAACTTGTGATGTTCCTCCTGACTCAGCCTCCTGCGTGCTGGGGTTATTAGTATGCACTTTCCACTTTTATGTTTTTATTACTCAAGGGATTTTGCCTCTTTAAGTAGTCTTATTGTATGCCAAATTATTTCTTTAGAAAAGGAAAATTTGAAGGAGCTCAAATTCCAAATTACCAATTAAATTCTCCTGAGACTAATTAAGTACTTTTAAAAATTGTAAGAAGACAATAAAGAGTCCAGAACTTGGTATGTTTATTATGCATGTTGACTTTGTACTTTTCTCATTAAAAGCACTTTTCAAACACCAAAGACAATGGGGTATGTTGTATTACTTCACCTTGATGCCTAAAGAAGTCCACTTCAGTCATATAACTTTATGGTGGTAGCTTTTTGACAGTGGTGTATCTATTTTACTACTTATCCATATTGGAAGAGTATTATAAATATTTGGGGGAGATTATGTTGCCATTTTATAAGATTAATGATTTTCATAAGGAATGAATATTATTCAAGATAATGAGATAAGGCAAAAACATACTTAAACCATGCAAGTTAAGTAGGTCTTTATAAACCTTTCAAAAATTGCCTGATCAAGAATCTTATGAATGACCCTGGAAAGCAAACATGCCCCAACTTCCCACTCAGGGATAATCATGGGCCTAGGTACAGTCTTGACAAAATTCTCAGAGGTCAATAGAAAAGATTTAAGACCTAAGAGGAAAAACAATTCACTTAATTCAGAAAAATATTTTAGGTCTGTAGTTCCTCAATAATGTAGGAGCCACCCATGGGCTAGGAAGACATTATTCTTCCTTCAGACCTGCAAAAATACACACCATTAAGTGAATAACTATTACATCACTAAATGAGGATCATATGTGCCTTATATCAAGACGTTTTAAAAACACATGAAGATCTTCAAAAAATAACACAAACTTAGATCAAACAAGATTAAAAAGTGAAGCTTCCTCTCATTTGTTTTGCTTTAGCAATCAGTTCACAGGCAAATCAATTGGATGGCGAGTCTCCAGGCAACGCTGATATCCTAACAATACCTCAGATTCCCTTCCACGAGCTGCCTGCAAAATCGTATGTGAAATTGAACTTGGAAGATGATTTGTGTCCATGTTACATGTACAACCCAGATATATTTTCAACCCTACAAGTAGTTTTCATATATAAAATCGAGTCATGAAAATTCTACTTTGGAGAACCAAAAAAATTGTATAGAGATACAAATAAATTCATAGAATAGACAAATATTTGATAAATGTTATCTAAGCAATGTTATATAAAATTAATTAAAAATCAGACACCTGTGTGATAAAGTATATTGAAGTGTGAACTAATTAAATATGTACACATTGAAGAGTAAACTGTTGAACACAAGTCATAAAATATTTGAGTATTAGCCCTCTGGAGGAGAAAGAATGTCCTAAGGTTAGATGCCCTTAAAGAAATAATGACAACAGTGTACTATCATTTCCTATATAACTGGTGCTTCCCTCTTTAAATAATATATTAAAGTGTTTCTTCTGTAAACCACCTCTAGAAGGCAGGCATTAATTATCACCTCCACTTGATTGATGAAAAAGTTGCAGGCTGGAAAAATTAAGTCAATTATCAAAAATGAGCTAATCACTTTCAGAGTCAAGGTTTTAACTGAGGGATTCTGAGTCCAGTGTTCCTATTACTATATAAAAATGTGCACCAAAATAATCAGCCAATTTAAAAGTAAAATATTAACATATTTGTTTTATAATTCAAACGCACCTTTGGCAACAGCAATGAAGGATGTGTTTCCAAAAATGCATAGACCTATAGATACAAAAGACTGAACTTGAATATGTGCGAATTTTTTTAAAAATATCATTTTAGGAGTGTGGGGCACCTGAGAAAGAAATGCAGATGATTACAAGAAGACCTATGTTTACAAATTAGAAAATAATTTCACTGAAAGAAACAGTGCAAAAAAGAGCTGGCTTAAGTGTCTTTGAAAATAAATAGAACCTGTAAGCCTCAAAATAAAGAGCTACTGGTAAGCACTGTACACAATTGGTAAAGTTGTTTACTGTGGGTATAACAATGAACGATACTTCTACCTCTGCACTGTGTACTGAAATCGAATGACTAAGCCATTGGTTAGCAGTGGTGGAAACCTGGTTTCTCTCTGCTGGCATGGACGTTTGCAGACAGCATAGAGAAACTAAAATGATCCCTATGGTACTGGCTCCAAGTGGGGTAAAATACGAACCTCTGTTTAAATTCACATAGGTACACATGGTGATAAGACCAGGACAACCGAGGTGAGCCAGTGATGGGAGAGAAGACTGATGCAGCAGAATAAGCCCCTGGTTCAATCACTGCTTTCATGGCACAGTATGTTTCAACAGACCAGTTATGAAGCCTTGATAAAAATTTAAAAAATAGATTGTTTCCATGAAAAGAAAAACTGTTACCATGCACAAAAAGCCTTAATAGGACCAGAAGCCTCACTTGATCTGAATCAACTTAAAAATTCCTAATTGTGGAGGTTTTGTAGCTGGGAAATACATTTCAGTTTCTCCTAACTGGACTGTAGATAACACCTCTGACGTGCGTGGTGGTAATAGTTACCTACCTTATTTCTGGGACACTTGAAAGCCACTTTCTCTGAGAACAATGACTCTGCAGACACGCAGGTGTCTGATGGGTGATTAAAGAGAATAAAATACTTGAAATTTCTCTTTTTATATTGTGTCTCTCTCTTCTGCTGTTTTAATCTTTGCCTCCAATTCTCCAGAGCTGTGCACATAGACTTTGTCATTTAACAAATGTTTTAACCAAGGATACACTACAGTGTTAATTTGGCCTATTGCCCATTGGAGCTGGTATGTTTTCTTTTTCTTCTCTTTTCTGCCTCACCCTTGAGTTCTTCAGAAGTCACAGATGTCCAGTGACCTGAAATTTTTCAACACAGGGCCAGTGTTTTGCACAGAGTGATGACTTTATCTGCATGAGAACTCAGCAGCCTCCAGTTGATGGTGTTTCACATCTACCATAGTCAACATCCTTTGGACCATTCTCCCAGCCAATGAAAATACTGGACCTAGCAAAACAAGAACCTGCTGATCTCTTTCCTCTAGAAGTGACAGCTTGGTCACCCCCTTGAACAATTGCTGACTGTTTCCAGGTGAAGCCAGAAAGTAGTCAATGTCCCTCCACTCTAATAAAGCCCTGCCTGCCTGGAGTGTGTGTGTGTGCGTGTGCGTGTATGTGTGTGTGTGTGTGTGTGTGTGTGTGAGTGTGTGTGTGCTTGTAATGCTTGCCCCATTGTTTTTTCTACCATTTCAGGATCCAGTCAGCCTGTTGTCTTTATCTGTCATGTGTGGATATATTTATTGACATGTAAATATACGTCTGGATAAAAACATACATTTTTTATTGAAAGGGACAGTTAATGAATATTTGATCAATCTTACATGTCTATATTTGTTTTTCTGAGTAAGCACTTTGAAGAAATTTATATGGAATGCAACAACCATTGCTAATTTCCTATCACCTTGTCTGAATTCCAGTAGTGCTTGGATTGTTCTTGTGTTATTCTGTAATGTATGTGTGTTTGTTAATGTGTTTTGTTGTTTTCTTTTTAAAATAAAAAAAAACAATGGTACAATAGATATTGTGAAAGGGAAAGAAAAGAACTGTTAGTGTTTTATTGCTCGATCAATCTTATGTGCCTGTATCTGGTAATCTAAGCAACTATTTTGAAGAGAATAATCTGCCATATAATAACTGTTGTTAATATCCTATCATCTTGTTTTGAAACTCTGTATCATTTGTATTGGTCTGTTATTATCTTTAAAATAAAAACAAAACAAAACAAAAGAATAATTAAGAAAAACAAAACATACCTGCTTATCTCTGTCAATGAAGAGGGCTTAACCCAAACATAGCCCACTAAAAGTGAGCATCCCTTCCCCTGCTGTCTTCAACTATTCTCTAATGAAACAACCAGTGTTAGGACCAGGGCAGAAAATATACAAGATAAATTACGAGATACTTGGAGTACCAGAAATGAAGAAAATGCTAAAAAGTATAAAAATACATTTATGGGCTGTTCAATATAGTGCAGTAAGCAATTGAAAAAAATGCCCAATGGTCAAAATTAGATAACTGAGTCTTGGATTACAAGCTACGTTAAAAAAATAAGTATCTATAATTGCAATCTAAAATAACTGAACAAATTAACAAATGAAGGAGACAAATTGCCTACACAGAATTACTCTACATAGACACTGAGCCCTCAATAAAACAAGCATAGGTCACTTCCGGAGCTGTGAGCTATCTCTAGTGACACCTTTCAAGGTGTATGGTGACAAACACGAGGAAAGGAAATGCATGATTGAGGAACATAGTGAGCACAATCTCAGGTGACCCAAGTTATGTTCAACCGGAATATAAGTCATATTTCTAATGTATATGTTTGATATAATAAAAATGATACTTTACAGCTGTAGTTTCCAATAACTGATAACCTCAGATTTATTAAAAGAGAAACCTGCCATTTGGGGGGCATGTTCTATAACACATTAGACCAGTGTCCCTCTAAACCCTCAAAGTCATCAGAGTTTAAGAAACTGTCAGGCTGGGGATATAGCTCGGCCTCATAGCACCCACCTGAGTTCAATTCTTGGTACAAAAAAAAAAAAAAAGAAAGAAAGAAACCGTCACAACCAAGCATGTTTTAAGGGTAACTACACATTTTGTGTTATTACGGATGGGCTTCTAGAATCAAACAAGGACATTACTTAAAAAGAAAGGAAGTCTGGAGAAATTATGAATTTTAGTTCATTATACTGGCATTGGTGGATTATGTAAACAAATATATTATACTACTATTAAGTATGGAGAAACTAGGCATAGGAAATACGGGGAATATGCCCCCCTTTCACTTTTTCTGTAAATCTGGAACTTCTCTGTGAAATTGTGTCCCACAAAATCAAGAAAGTGTGTCCAGTAGTGTCTTTGCAAGAAGCAGATATGGGTGCGGGAGGTCTCTGCATACTAAAGAATTTCACAAAAATCCATGTAATTTCTTGTTCCAAGAACATAGTTCATGAGTTTCTAGTTTCACAGGTGCTAATACAGTAATTCCTAAATTGTGACTACTGCATTAGTGGGTTTGTTAGTAAATTGGATTAAATTGATTTAGGAAGGATGAATTCTTAGACTATTCTGAAAGTATCTACACTGATTCAAAGTTATATTTTATATTATTATTTTGCATCATGATTTGAATCTCACTTAAGGAAAGCAGATTTATGTTTAAAATTAGCTATGAAACTGCTCTCATAATGTCTCACTCCACAAACACAATATTAGTTCAATAAAACTGAACTAAAGCTCCCATGCACTCTTGCTAATTCCCAAAAATCTTTTAAGCTAAGAATATAATAATCCAAATTATCAGGCTTAACTTTTCTTTTTTATGCTCTCTAAGAGTAAGAAAAAGTTTATTTGAATATATTTAAGGATTTTGATATATGTACAATATAAAAATCTAAAATGCGAAACATGGGTGGTTATATTCTGTTAAATCAAATTTATTGCTGAATTTTTACTACTTTCAATACAAAAAAAAATCCAAGCAGCAATAAATCAAGCAATTATTTTTACCTGGTTCTCTAGATATCTGTAAGATAATAACTTGGCAAATATTTATACAGAGAAGTAATTTTCTGTCTCTAAGATTTTGATCCAGAAAATAAAAGTAGAGCATACAGCAAATGCTCCAAGTATTTATGTATAGCTCTTGCCACTCATGTGTAGTACACGTGATTAAACTTCTGATTAATGACACTCAAGCTGTCTGCTGAAAAGATACAAAAGCTCTACTACACTATCTGGTAGAAATTAGTTACAAGAAAGAAACTCCACAAAATCTCCACACAATAACTCCAAGATCCAAGTTTTTGAACCTCTGTGAAGTTGACTTGAGGTCAGTTGGCTTTTGAATCCAGAACTGGGCTCTTTCCATTTAAAAGTAAAGAGGGCTTGGCTGGAAGGAACCAATGAGAGGCAGAAGAAGGCAGTTTTTAGATCCAGGCAGCTGTACCAGCAGGCTGGGGGTGGCAGAAGACTGAAGCATTGTATACAGAGGGCAATCACAATAGCACTGGCAATTTGGAGAGCTTGAACTGGCTTTTCAGGCAGGAGAGGTGTGCTGTTTGTGACGTAAGTAGGGGCTGCTTTGGGACGGTGTTCAATCACCAAAGAGGCATCGTTGATAGCAAGCCCCAGGGGTGAGTCCGTACTTCTGGAAGTGATTCTCTCAGAATTCCAGGGTTATGATTATCATGCGTTTCAAACTGATATAGGTGCTATTCTTCCTCCTGGGTTATAGTCAGAGTAAATATCAAGTCTGAAACAGTGGACCCAAGTGTAAGATAGGGTGGTTGCTTCGCAGGAAGGCATAGGACACTCAAGCATGCAGAGGAATTCGTGGTTGATAAAGTGTCCATTGATCTCACAGGATCTGCTTTGGTTAACAGGCTTTTACCTTTTTTTTTTTTTTTTTTTTTTGGTAACAGGAATCAAATTCATGACCTCAGGCTTGCCAGGCAAGCGCTTATGTTGCTGAGCTGTATCCCCAGCAGGATCTGCTTTGGCAGAATTTCTTCTTACCCAAAGGGGGCTCCTGTGGGTAACTTCAGCAACTTTAGACATGTTTATTGGCTGCTTGCCTTCCTCTTTGAGGTCTGTCAGGAGAGCAGTGTGGTACTGATCTAAGACTTCATGACTCTCTGTTGCATTACCGTCCCAGGATGGACATGCTCAGGGGAGGATTATGTTCATCTAAGCATCAGTATCAACCACAATGGCAGGGACTTTTGACTTTAACCAGGCTTGAGTCCCTTCTAAAATATGGAGGCATTCTTCAGTATTAAACAGAGTCAGAAGGAGTTGCTCACAGTAGAGCAGGAAACTATGGTACAGGAGACCGAACTGGCCATGGAGTTTCATGGATGGCTGAGCGGCTTGCAGTTGATGAATGTAAGGAGGAGATGGGTTGGACTTGGGATCCTCTGGCAGAACAGGTTAAAGCTTTTCTGGCTTGAAAAGAATCTGAGAGCCTCATATGGTCTTGAGGGTTTGTTTTGATGACTAGGATGGCTTTCATGTCATGAAGGACATAAGCACGGAGCCAAGGAGGTAGAGATTTTAACTCTTTATGGTGATTGAGTCCAAGTGAGCTTGCTTTTTAGTTCAGGATTTCGAGGTGAAGGGGCTTATGGGAGCAACTTGCCAGCAGATGAAGGCATCTTTTTTGTGTTCTTGATAGCAAGGAGATCTTATCCAAGGTGATTAAGTCTGTCAGGCTGATGAGTGTGGCTGGATACCTGTTTGTGCTTTCCATGACATCTGATGGCAACAGGAGTTGAGGTGGGGTGGCATGGTTGATGGCCAGACCCAGAGGTAAGTCTTTAGTCTATACCTCTGGGAGGAGTTTTCAGAACTTTCCAATTGCGGTTATCTGTCTCAGGCTGATGCAGGCATCATTTTCCTCTTAGGGAACTGTCCGAGTTAAACAGGCAGGGTTAAATGAGAGTGTGGCTGTGTGGCTTGGTGTGAAGGAGCTGTCCTTCCAGGCTGTAAGTTTGTGCCTGGCAGAAGGGGTGAAAGTCAAGAATCCCAGTTGCCACAGTAATAGTAACTTTTTGACATAGGGAACTTTTGAAGGACAGAGATTTCTGTTCCACTCTCTACCAGGAAACACAGGTTTGCCCCCAACTTTTGCAATGATCGTGCACTCTTAGAGGCCCAATTTGACAGAACTCAGTCTGTCCTATCTATTAAAGCCTGACAAGGTGCAAATAATTTGTCAGGGCTAACAGTTCACTTTTTTCCTCAGTCACAATGTGGAACTCAGAAGGAATTGTTGATAGTTATCTCGGGTGGGCATTAGATGACATCATCTGACTAGAACAGCCTGTAAGCAGAAGCCTCTGGAGGGAGGGCCTCCATGGCTGAATGCAGGCAATGGCTAGCTACAACCAGTTTGACTGGCTACATCTGGACAAGTCAAGGGTAGAGAGTGAAGCTATAGGTGTGGGCAGCAAGTTCAGCAGCCAACATGTGCCAAGGTGGAGATCTCAGGAAGAATGGGCCTCTTTTTCCATTTGCTTCTTTGATTTTTCCTTTTTTTGGTACTGGGAATCAAACTCAAGACCTTGTGCTTGCTAGGCAGGTGCTTGTGCCACTGACCTGTATCCTGGGCCCCCTTTTGCCTCTTTGAGATGCAGAGAGCAGTTTGGTTTCATTTTTAATCCCATAAAAGCCCCTTTTTTCTGTAGTCAGGGATGGTGGATTTTCTCTCTCTCTAATTAGTTTCCCTTCTATCCCTCTTAATGTATATGTTGTGTACCCTTGAATGATTGTGCAACAAAGTGTAGGTGCCCCTCAGAGAGAGACCATTTAGATGCCTACCTGGCTGAACTCCTCCCAAGGACTTAAATGCAACTTAGCTAAGGAGGGTGTGAGGCCTCCATTACACCATACGTCAGTCATCGTGAAACTGTAGGTGAGGACCCAGTCAGCCACCCTGACCAGGGCTTCCTAGTCTTGGTGCACAGACAGAGCAGCCTGTGGCTTACACTCTCCATGCCACTCACTCCCACATTCATTCAACAGGCACTCACATGTTAAACATTCCAACTCCCTTCCTTGAGAGTGGCCTTAACTAACAAAAGGGGATCAAGCTCTTTTTCTGCTTGAACTGAGCAAGACTGACTGACTAACTGGGGTGTTCACAGAGGACTTACTGGAATAAGGCAGACAGACAGACAGACAGACAGACAGACTATATCCTCCTCCGTTGGGGTCTGAAGGGAGCTGTGCAAGCAGGGATCCAGGAATCCTCCATCACACCTTCAAGAGGACTTGAGAAATCTCAAGGGTGCACCTTCCCATCAGGACCTGGAGAAGTCCTTATTGCATCTGCAGGGGCCATGACCAGTGACCAAAGATATCAGCACAGTTGTTCTTGCTGGCTGATGCATCAGATGCCATGGCAAGCAGAAGCACCAAAATGACACCCAGGATTTGGAGGCAGATTTATTTACATTGATGAGCACTGATCAAGTTCATTCCCGAATATCAGGACCCAAATTCTGGTGACCTAGGGCTTATATTGGATAAGCAAGCAGGAAGTACAGAGACAGAACGGCTTTTCCATTGCATATTGGTTTATACAATGCACATCACAGTAACCAGCCATTTCTAAGAGACCAGAAGCAACTGGAACTGGAACAGGAACTATTAACTGGGCCACTAAGAAACTGAAGTATATTGGCTTGGGCAGGTGGTGGCATTCTGTGTTACACTTTAAGTGTATATGTATTTTAAGTGTATATGTACTTTAAATGTATATATACTTTAAAATATGCAGTCAGAATGCTCTGAACATCTTCAAAATTGGTTCTCTTACTTGGAAAAATTGTGTGTATAATCAAAATACATTTTAACAAAACAGAGCCTATATTATTTATTTCTCTTAACATTTGAACCATGATATATTTCCATAATCAAATTGATGTTAAAAGAGAGGTGATCAATACCTTACCCAAGCTTCTAACAAAGTTATACTTTTCACCATTCATACTTTCATACCATGATCACACATTTATATGAAGCATTTCTAAATATGATTTCATCACACTTTCCCAAAATTTCAAAGTTTTTAAAGATTAAAGATAATAAATATTTATATCTTAAAGATATTTAAAATTTCCACTAATTTTAAGATTAGATTACAGTTTCAAAATCATTTTAAATTATCTCTTTTGCAAAATGATCACTTTTTTCAGTTAATATCTGTGTCTTTAAACAGGGAGTGTTTAAGCTTAACTGTAAAATCCAGAGGCATTTTCCACTGAAACTCTCTTTTTATAGGTAGATAAATAGAGCAAAAAAAGAATATATAAGACACATACAATTGATTTTTTAAAGAGAATAAAAAGATAATTTAAATGAACATTACAGACAGTACTTGATTTTTTGATGTAAAATCAGTTCATTTTGGAGGGAAATAATCTTCTGTTTGTTCCTTTCCTCTTTTCCTTATTCCTTTTGAGGCATTAGCTAGTTCGTGAGTGAGGAAATAAAAGACACTGCTAAAAATCTCACCAGCGTCAACACCTCATTTTGAAACCTGCCTTATATTTGATCAATTTTCCTTTGCATTCTTAGTATGTTATTCCTTCAATAACTTCTTTTCCAGTGCCATCAACTAAGGATCTTTATAGTCCTACATCTGAAAACAGGTCAAGCTGCTTCCCTGCCTAAAAATTACTTGGGTCCCCTGGGTGCTTACAATGAATGTGAAACTCCTTATCCAGCTTCTCCAACTTAGCACTGCCCTGTTCCTACCCCTCTGTCACTAACCCTTCATCACATCGCAGCACCCTGCAGTTTCTAGAACACACCACGAGATTCACCTCCTGCAGCAGTCACCGTCTGCTCCGCTGTGTAATGGTTGCTTCCACTCCTTCAGAACTCAGCACAGTGGTGCTTTCGAGTTCTAGCTTAATTTGGCAGATTTTGTCTATAGGGTTCTAGCTGTTTTCTGTAACTCACAGTGAGAGAGTTCTCAGTGGGATGTACCGTGCATTTATCTCACAGTTCGAAAGCATAAAAAATATGGCAGCCTATATTCTGTGTTAAAAAGAGCAAAAAAATCTCTCTGCCTTCAAAGGTGGACATCTTAATTTCACAAAATTTACAAAAAGTTTAAATTGTGGAATTTTTCTATAGAAATATATTCTCAATAGTAAAAAAAACAATGAAAACATGTTCAGTATACATAGTCTATGGCACCAAAATGAGGCCAATATTATTATTATTTCTAAATCATGATACACTATGACAGAAGCTTATATAAAAATTGACTAAGAGATTTGAAACACTTTTTTGTGTTTTTTTTTCAGGCTTCATTTTAATGGTCTAGTTTTTCAAGCAACTGGTGTAAAGGCTAGTATTGCTTTTTCACTTTATTTATCTAAATAATTATCTCAATTTTCCACTTCATTTTCTACAAGCCGATATATCTTTAGGCTATTTTTTAAGAAGTTGTTTTGACACAGTGTGACTTCATCTTTTAAAATGGTGTGTGCCACATTTAGATGTTCACAATAGTAAGTCAAGCAAAGCTTTGAAATTAGGTTACTAATAAGTTTCATAAGTGTGGTTAGTCAAACAAGATAACTGACAAACTTCCACTTAATTTTATTACAGTTCCATGGTGTTGGCTTTAGCAGTTTGAATATCAGGCATTAGTTTTTCTTGAGTACTTTCTTGTTTGCTTCTGGCAATGCCTATTTAAATGAAAACATACTTGTAAATATAATCATCAATGTACTTAGCCACTGTTTACTTATTCTGTTTTAATTTTAAGATATAAATAAGTTCACATTTAAATGAAACTTTATGGAGTTTCAAAGTGGTTTCATGTTCAGTAACTGATCTACTTCTGTCTTTTGCATTTGTTTTGGTGAAACAGATATTAACTATGACACTATTTATCTCGGATTTTCTTCACTTCCAGAGATTACTCTGGTTGTGGTGCGAATGTTGACTGTCTGCAACTTTCACTTTCTCAGAATTAAGAACTGTTGTCCGTGTTCTTTGCTTCTGAACATTGCAATGCCTCTGACTATGGTAAATTCAGTAAAATTCCCACCCTCAGTTTCATTCAAATACATTATTTGATGCTCACAATAGAATATGGAACAATGTAATGCAAATACAAACTTCAGAGGTGACTGAGTAATTTGGCCTGGTTTCTTCCTCTAGTTCTTCCCTCTCCTTGAGAAAAGCATCTCTTCTTGCTATTTCCAGAATGAGTGATCTAAAACAAAACTTTGCCAGACTCATTTCTGGGAGCCAACTCTTCACAGAATAAGAAAAGTGGATGTTTGTTGTTGGGGTGAGGTTGCCACGCACAATTATTGTAGCAAAATGTTGACTGACACCAACGTGTCAGGTTAGGACACCAGTGGTAATTATCAGATCTTTTTCCTTGTCTAATTGGTCTAAATACAGAAATCCCTCTCTAAATGAAACTTGGAATTTCAAAAGAAACCAAGAAAGCTACTCTGTAATTTAGGGGTCATATGTTACAACCCCAAGCCAGGATTTTGTGTTCATTGAATGACACTGTATATATTCCATCCACAGAGAATCAAGAGGCATGTATAAAAGGGAAATCAGCAACATAAAGAAAGGTCAAAATAAACAAGAGAATCAGCAAAACCTGAGGCTTTATGCTTCTGAAAAAATGGCATAAAAGTATTTTCCTTTTTACCACATTAAATATGCATAAAAACTGCACATTTTATGTGAAACTAAATAAGAAGATTCTAAAAGTTAGCAAGCAGAGTTCACAACAGCTAGAGATATCAAGACCCAAAGAGTGACCTGGTTGTTAATTTCTGCATTTTATTTTTGGCTGATTTGGTACAGAAGAAGCTAGCACCAGATAATATCAAAACATATGGTGAAAAGTTCGCTTAATGCCTCCATCTACAGCCACAGGTTCATTAAAAGAGCTGCCAAGTAGCACACAAAACTATAAGACAAAACAGGTTTATTCTCACCAAAGGTAACAGAAAAAAAAATAGTGAACAAAGACGGGTGATCTCATCTTCAGCCACGATGGTGCAGTTTGAGTTGGTGCTTAGATTTCCAGCATGATTATGCTGCAACGAAGTTTGCAAAGTCCTATTGGGGTGGTATAGAGCAGGCCTAGCAGGAAGCGAAACCCTACATCCTTCCAAGCAGTAACAAGGCCGTGCTTTTGGCAGTAGAAGGGCTTTCATGAGTAGCCTGTATTTTAAACCAAACTCTCAGTAATGAGACATTTTTCCCCATCTCACTGCAGGGGTCACGAAAGGCTAAACATAGAGCCAGGTATTTTATTCTTCCTCGAAGTTAGGAGGCCACTTTTCCACAAGATATCACTAGGCTACAACAATGAGTGTCACTAAATATCCCAGGCAGACAATGTCACTGCAGGCTGAACGGGGAACCAGAGCTACCACTGCGCTCAGTCATGAGAAGGCACAGCACTGTGGGGTCGCCATGGACAGACTGGGGCTCTGGGTTTCTGAGTCCCCTGGCTGTAATGAAGCAGCATATCTTCCTCTTCTGGCTGGTACAATCACAGATAAATTCAGCTAAGAATGATGTTCCATTATAGCTTGGAGTGTCTCATATCCTTGTACCTCAAATGTCTAAGATTCAATTAGCAATCACTTATCATACAAATGACATAAAGATCTCCAACTGAATGAAAGAAAACAACCAATAGAAACTCACACCAAGATGACAGAGATGACAGAATTATGTGACAAAACCACCATAAAGCACCCATCATAAAAAAGTCATGATGAGCAATTATCAAAATGCTTGCAGTGAATGATAAAATAATCTCAGCAAAGAACTAGAAAAACTCACTAATATAAAACTGATAATAAAAAAATCAATTGTGGGACCTACTATCAGAATGGAAGAAACAGAGTGGAAAAAGTCTGTGAAAACAGACAACAGAAATGACTTACTCCAAGCAAAAAAAAAAAAAGAAAATTGACTAAAAACAAAATTAATAGAAACTCCAGGACTAGTGAAACTGTAAGAAAGGTTCTAAGGCTTATGTCATTGTATTTCCAGAAGGGGACATATAGGAGTATGGCTAGACAGATTATGTCAAAAAGGACCCCACAGTGCTGTGCCTCTTCATGTCTGAGCACAGTGGTGGCTCTGGTTCCCTATTCAGCCTGCAGTGACATTGTCTGCCTGGGAGATTTTGTGGCACTCATTGTTGTAGCCTAGTGATATCTTGTGGAAAAGTGGCCTCCTAATCACTAAACTTTTCCAAATCCAGCAAAGATGTAACACTACAGAGTCACGAGACCAAGGAAACTCGAACAGGAATAAACACACTGTCCACACCAAGACACATTACACTCACATTTCTAAAAACTAGGCAACAAGAAAGAAAACCCTGGAAAGCACAGAAATGACAAATCAATACAGTCTCAGAGATAGTGAAGCTATGAGATTGGGCCCCGCAAATCTACCTTAAAAACAAAAAGGAAATAATGATGTTGGAACATGATGGTATCACTACTTCCATTCCTAGTTTGGAATCTCTCTCTCTCTCTCTCTCTCTCTCTCTCTCTCTCTCTCTCTCTCTCTCTCTCTCTCACCCGCTTCCTCTTGGTTAACCAAATCTATTGATTTTTTCCAAAGAAGATTCTTTGCCTTTTCTGTGCTTTATTTTTCTCGAATCAGAGTACATTCATTTCTGTTTTTAACTGCCATTTTTTCCTTCTTTGTACTACTTTTGGTTTGATTTTCTTTCAAAAAAGAAATGTTACTTGAAAGAAGTACCAGAAAAGATGTTCAACAGGATCAACTGCAAAAGAAATGCAATTAAAATGACAGTGAGCTGTCATTACATATCTTTCAAAATGGCAAAATGAAACCCTAGCGGTAATGCCGAATACTGTGAGTGCCTAGAGAAACTTGGTTACTCAAAAATTGCTGGTGGGATTGCAGAACAGTAAAGATACTGCGGAAAACAGTTTGGCAGTAGAGGAAAAGGCTATTAATAACATGAAACTACACTTGACTCACTGATTACATTCCCGGACATTTATGGCAGAGAATTAAAAATGTGCTTAGAGAAAACCAACATATGTTCACAATAGCGCCAAAGCGGAAACAGTCCACATGTCATTCAGCTGGAGAGTTTGTCAAGAAGACATAGAACATTCATGCAATGACACCCTACTCAGCACATTCCATGGGATGATTTGTGCCCCCGCCCCACTTCATATATACAGGTTAGCAGTGATTAAGTTAAATCAAGTCAGTAGGTGCTAATCCACCCCGACCAAACCATGTACGAGTAGCGGGAATTTGTTGGAGTGTGGTCGCACACACCTGCACTTCCAGCACACTGGGAAACAGGGAAAAAGAAGCAAAAGTTCCAGTTGAGCCAAGCAACTTAATGAGCTGGCAGGGCCCTATCCGCAAATAAAAGAAAACATACAAAAAGAGCTGGGCACTCAACTCAGAGAGAAGGCTCTGCATTCAATGCCCACAGCCACACACACACAGGATCACAAGGACATTTGCACATAAAGACACAAGAACGTGCTTCCCCACAAAAGATCTTATAAAGACACAAAGAGGTGATTATCCAGTAATGCAGGCAGCGAACCTTGAAAGACACTGAACCTGCATGCATGCTGATACTGGTCCTCTGGCCTCCTAAACTGTGAAAAAACAAATTTATGTTATTTAAGTCTCCCAGCCTACAGTGCTTTGTTACAGCAGTCCTAGCTAACTAATACAGCAGTGGAAAGGAACAGCATACAGGCACAAATAAATTAAGTGAATCTCCAGAGAATCATCCTGAATAAAGCAAGCTGGTTCCCAAAGAGCTATGTGTTTGTATATGCTTCCTACACTCAGATGATATTCTTGAATTAATATAAGTATAAAAAGGAGAACAGATTTGTTTATACCAGAATTAAATGAGGGTGTAGAAGTGATAAAAAATGGATTGAATAAAAAAGGACAACATGAAAAAAGTCCTAAAGTGTTAGAAATGTCATTGTCGTGATCAAGGACATGATACTGTGCTGTAGTTCAAGAGATTACCTTTGGAGACAACTGGCTAAAGGCCTCAGGTAATGATACTACTTCATGAACCGTGTACATATATACCATACTTCACACAAAAATAATTTTAAGAAAATCATGGCAGCATACAAGAAGTTAATTTGAAAAATAGCGGAGTACACTTAAATGAAATGTTTAAGCAGTAGCCTGAAGGTGATTTGAAAGGTTGACACTGAGATACCAAAGTAAAATCTGAAGTAAAAAATATATGCACATATATGTGTATATATATATACACAAATATTAAAATTATGACAGAGAAAAGAAGTTAATATGAGGTGAGAATAAAGTGAAATAAATTTTCAAGTATGTTCACAATGAAGGGTAAAGATGTAAAAAAAAGGAAGGATAAAGTTATAAAAGAAAATAGAGGAATTTCAACTGGAAAATGTATCTGTCCATTCAGAATATAAAACATGCAATTACCAGAAGTTCCAGAGAGTATTAATAGAGAAAGTGAAAAGAGACTGCTACCAAAGGGAGGAAAAATGTAATTTTCAGAAGTTGAAGAGAGATGAGATTTCAAATTACTTTTCTGTAATGTGGCAGAATAATAAATTTTTCAAAATAAATAGATAAATAATCCACACATATCGTCATGCCTCTGAGAGACTTCAGATACACTGAAGAGGATCTTGAAAAACATTCAGCAGGAGAAAAATTTTCTCACATAGATCAGAAATCTAATTGGTATTAGAATTCTCATCAGTCATAACTGAATGATGAAAGGGACTATAAAATAACTTCAAGTTTATGAGGAGAAATAATTTTTCAGTCTCAAATTTTATATCCAGTCACATCATAAACTATGAGACCAGAATAAATACATTTTTCATACATCTAAGAACTCTGGGAATTTACCTCCTATATAGTTTCTCTAAGAAATCTGTGAATTTGGAAATGTCAGTCTAGCTGGGCTATAGTTTATCATTTCACTGCCCAAGTGTCACATTGAAGGTATTTTGCAGATGGAACAAATCTCCCAATCAGTCAAATTTCAGAAGTATGAATCAGTTAGAAGACCCTAAAAGCAAAGGTTCTGGGAGGCTGAGGAAGGAGGATTGTGAGTCTAGCCTTGTTTGTGCAGGTGAGTAACTTACTGAGACCCTGTCTCAAAATAAAAAAAAATTCAGAAGTGGCTGGAGATGTAGCTCAACGTGAAGGCTCTTGGTTCAATCCCCAGTACTACTCCGCTGCCCGAAAAAGCAGGTTTTAATCTCCCCTACTTCAGTTCACTAAGGACACTGCCCTAAGGGCTAAGGGTTTTTTTAATCACTGCGACAATTCTTTACACTACGTTCGTCTCTCCTTCCCTCCAATCCCCTTCCTACTTTGCTGCTTCTTATCCTTTCTTTTTGGGGGAACCCACACTGATAAATCAGCAGAAATAAAATGATATAATGCAAAGAGGAGAGAAATAATCTACGAGCCACTTCAGCCTAGGAGAGCAGGATGCAGCTGTGCAGAAGCAGGGAGCGGCCAACTCACAGAAAGCAGCAAGACGGTCTCCGGTGTTGGGGCGGGTGCGGATTATACAGCGGTAAGACTTCCGCCACACATCAGCATGGCGTCCAGTACACTAAGGGACATGGACCGCAGAAGGTAACACGTTCACTCATCACTGAACTAAGACAGCAAAAAAATACAAGAAATTCCAAATAAAAATGCAATCAATCATATCTAAAAACGGAAGAAACCTTATTCATCAGTTTGTGCCATTTAAGAGTGGTGAAATTTTTTGAAGAATTTCAGTATAACAGAAAAAGGCCCTCTGCTGTGTGCCATCAGGAGTAGCACTGGCGTGATGGAAGAAACTGCACTACCATGGCAATGTCAATCCTCTACTGTACAGTGCAGGGTAATTATGTAGCCACAGCATTGACTGACTTTTCAGCTTTTACAATTAAGGCTTAGACCTGTGACTATAATAGTTTTGTATTTTAGAATCCTTTCATACTCTTAATTATCAAAAATCCCCAAGCACTAATTAATATGGGTTGTATTCATTGATAGAGTGGTATTTAAATGTAATGACATAGGTTTTAAATATTTATTAAATCATTTCAAAATAACAATATTGGCTTATTACACGAGGAGAAATAGATATTTTATGTAAAATAACACTTAAAAACAAAATGTCTAGTGAGAAAATGGCACTAATTTTCATTTACACATCCTTTAAAGTTTGAGTTAATAGATGGCCGCTGGTATATTATCTCTGGACCTGGTTCTGTATCCAATTAGAATTTTCTTTGTCTAGTTTGGAATGTGATGTCAAACTACAGTAAAATGTAATAGACATTATCTCTACATTTTTCTATTTGTAGTAACTCAGTTTCAAGTTTCTATCCACTGTTTTAGGACATTCATTCTATCTTCAAAACTGCACACTCTTACCTTGATTTAGTATGATTGTCTTATGTGTCTTATATGTTGTTTTGGCCTGTTACTCTGTATTTTAAAATTTTATATATATGATAATGAACTTTATAAGGACTTATATGATAAATCAGTGAATCTGATGCTGGTAAATAAGGGTGTGGTACAGAGGAGGGGTAATTAAAAAGGAACTTGAGATATTCTCTGTTCATGTACCAATTCCCCACAGTGAATGTAACCATTATGTACTGAAAACATGGACCAACAGCAATTTAATAATTGAAAAAAGATATAAGTTAATATCTAGATAGTAAGTGTTCCAATGGAACAGGGAACAAAGAGGGGAGGAAAAGAAGAAAGGGAAAATGAAAAAGAATAGAACAAAAAATGGAAATAAATTTTTTGTAATTAAGAAAGGGAAGAAGGATTGAAGGGAGAGGAAGAAAATGGGAAAAAAGAATTAAGATACATTATGTACAGGTGCAAATTCCACATGATGAGGTGATCATTATGTACATCTAAAATGTACCACTAAAATTAATTTTTAAAAATCTTTTTCTGCACTGGGGATCTAATCTAGCTCAGTGGCACAAGTGCCTGCCTGGTAAGTGCAAGGTCTTGAGTTTGATTCCTTAACCTCAAAAAAAAAAAAAAATTTATAAATCTCAAAAAATCTTTTTTCTAATTTGATTTATTTCCAGTCAGAGAACTCATTTTGTAAGATTTTATTCTGAACATCTACTGACATTTGTCCTGCCTCAGAATAGATGGTCTGTCTTTGTGAGTTTCCCCTGTGCAACTACTGAGTGTGGTATTTGATGGATGTCAGTTACATTAAAGCAGTTCATAATGTCAAAATATTGCATATTTTTGGACAAAGAAATACATTTTGATGAATTTTTCTGCACTCAATCTTCCATTCTCTAAGTTTTAATCAGAATAGGAGATAATTTTAATGCTAACACAAACTACATGCGCTTGTACAATCCATCACTCAGCAAACCTAATTTTTTCTTGTTCTGATTAATTCACTAGTATAAAATAGGTCTTTTGTTTTATAATGATAATTAAAACTGGGTCAGGGATATAGCTCAGTGACACAAGGCCCTGGCTGGGAAGCGTAAGGTCTTGAGTTCAATTCCCAGTACTAAAAAAAAAAAAAAGATAATTAAAACTACTCTATTCATTAACAACTCTGTTACAATAACTCTTAACTGAATAATAATTTGTTACAGTTAATTTATTCATAAATGCTAAATACTTTACTTGCCTTATTCAAAAGCCCTAAGTTCATAAATATGAACATAATTATCTGCAGAATTTTCATAATTATACTTAAAACATGTCCTTCAGAGCTAATTTTTGTTCTACTGTTTATTTCAACTTTCTTTTGTGTTTCCCCTTTCCCATTTGATTTTTTTCCTCATTGTCTTTTTTATATCACCTATTTTGATATTTTAAAATCATGCTTCCTTAGAGCTTTTTAAATTATACTTTTCCTTTTATATGCCATCTTCTGAACTGCTTACTGAAATAAATGGGAATGTAAAATGCATTAATAAAACAATTGACCTAAAATAACTGTAATATTTGACAATTTAATATGGTGTCATGCTCATTATTTATTATTTGACATTGCTTATTGAATTTGCCTACTAAGCTATTCTTTTTCTGCATTGGTAATCAGCAAAAAATAAAATACTTATTAATTTTTTTAATATCCGATTGTATACATAAGTGTTTCAGTTAAATATGGGTTGAAAATATTTGGAATCACAAGTGTTATGGATTCCAGGATTCTTAGAATATTGCAATATTCAAACATATGTAGTAAGAAGTCTTGAGGAAGCCATCAGATCTGTATTTTATAATTATTTATGTTTCATACACAACTCGTACCTGTAGTTGGAAGGCAACTCATGGTATCTTTACATAAAAAGTGTTCTGCCCCCATCTCAGGGTTGGGAGAAAGTAAAAGCTCAAGAGTTTTTGTGCCAAGTAAAAAACAGTGTGAGTTCACAGTCTGAAGAACATGAAGGCAGGTGGGGAGTTGATATCCTAATGAAAAATATTCTTCACAATGTTTAGATTCAACGAAGGGATGGCTGGCATTCTGCAGGCTTCTACAATGGAACCACAGCACATACCCAGGTTACTTTTTGGTCTCACCGTGTATCTCAGAAATTACATGAAGAAAACAATTAGTATAAAATGAAAAGAAAATTAGAGGAATTGGATTAAGCAGACACTAAATGAAAAACAGGAAAACATTAAAAAATAACTAACAAAACCCATAGAGAGTTGAGAAGATGCTCTATCCACAATCGGGAAGGAAAGAAAAAGCTCTTGGGAGTGTAGTGTAGCTTGCTGGTTACTTTTAAATGGATCTAGTCTGGGCCTATTATGGGTCATGCCTCTGGAATCCATTTCCTTCCTGAGTTGCAAGACTTTTCAGCCACTGTTCAAATGAGCATTGTCTTTCTTTGCCTCCTCTGCCCTTCCAGAGACTTCCATGACGGACATAATGCCCCTGACATCACAGGTTTCCCTTACTCTGTTCTTCCTGTTTCTTCTCTGACCTAATAATTTCAAGCGGCCTGTCTTTGAGTTCACAGATTCTTTCTTTTGCATGATTGAGGACGGCATTATATCTTTCTATTGCATTTTCTGAAACATGTGTTTTGCTTTTCAGTTCTGCAATTTGTTTTATTATTCTTTATTATTCTACTTCTTCTTGAACATGTCTTGACCATGCATTATTTTTCTGATTTTGTTCCATCATCTCGGCTCTCTTACTTTCCTTCAAATTTCCTTAAGGTAATGATATTGAATGACTTGTGAAGGCATTCTAAAGCCTCCACTTTCTTGGGGTCTCTTGCAAGAGATTCCTTAATTTCTTTTGGAGGTGTCATGGTTTTCTGATTCTTCCTGATCCCTGGATTTTTGTGTTAGTGATTCTGCAGGTAAAGAAGTAGACATCTCTTATTGTCTTTCCAGACTGGTTTCAACAAGTGAAATCTTTTCTCCTGTGAAGTTTCTAGGTGATGGGTTGTGTCTAAATCTCCATTGAGTGACATGTCATGGCTGAATTGAACATGGCTGATGTTAGCTCTGCAGATGTGTGAGCAGTTGATGAGCCTATTTTTAGGGGCTTGAGCTGGAATAAATCTTTCCTGATTCATTGGCAGATGAGACTATGTAAGGATCTTGGTCAGGAGGGCTGGGATTCAAACAGTTTCATGGTCTGGTGTTGGTTTTGCAGACAGTTGGCCTGTTGCCAAATGTGTTGAGCAGTCTGGTTCCCACTGAGTTTCTTGTACACGTTACTGGATGGGCAAGACTTGTCCTCAGCTATGACTGGGAGACTCTGGAATCAAGGTACACAGCTATTTCAAATCCACAGCTGGAACTAAAGTTGCAGACCTGATTTGGGGATATGATTTGAATTCACAATTACAATCCTTACCTGGGACAGATTCAGGGTCATGGGCACTGTGCTGGTGCAACAGTTTGACTCAGTGCTAAGGACCAGAATGTCCTCCATGGTGAAAGCACAGGGATGAAGATGGATGAGATCTGCCTGATCCTTTGAAGTCCATGAGAGAGTGCTGAAGTTTCACAACCACATAATATTTTGCTTCCCATTTTACCTAGTTATTACCCACATCTACAAACACTAAATCCCATTCAACAATATTGTGGTTTGACTTTTGTAATTCATAGACGTTTTAGAACCTCAACAGAAGAAAAGTTCTTATAGTTACCCAAATTTTATAATTCTCTCTCCTCCTTTTCTACATTAAGTTCAATTTTTGCCTTTGGTGTCATTTGTCTTCATATTAAAATATCTCTTTTAGATCAGGTTCGTTGGTAAAATGTCATTTTGATTTCCCCCATTTAAGAATTAAATTTTCTGAGTACAGAATTCTGGTTTCTCAGTGGGTTTCTGTGTGTGTGTGTGTGTGTGTGTGTGTGTTTTGAAGCAGGTTAAAGATGCTGTTCTCTTTTCTGGCCTCCAGGATTCCTGATGAAATGTTTATAATCATTCAACTCATAGTTCTCTGTACATGTTGTATATTTTTTCCTCCAGGCTTTTATTCATCTTTAAGACCTGAAGTTGGATCATTGTATGTCTGGGTATAATTATATGTCTCAGCATACACTGATGGAGATTCATTGAATATCCTAAATCAATAAATATACATATTTTTATCAGATTGTGGAAAAATTTACCATTTATTATGGTAAATGAAGTCCCCTTCTAAGACTCCAATGACATCAATGGTAGACTTTGCTACTGTACCATAGGTGATTGAGTCTCCATTCTTTTTAAATGTTTTTTCCTCTCTGCTCTTTGTACTTGATAACTTCAAAAAAAGTAACTTCCTGTTGCCGTAGTTTATCTTCCAGTCCTTGTATTTTGCTCTCACCTGTTTCCTGTGAATTATTTCACATACCATGGGTTTTTATTTCTAATATTTCCTTGAGCTTCTCTTTTGCTGTTCATTTTCTCTGCTGAAAACTTCTAATTTATTTGGGATAGTTAACCTCACCTCAAGATGGATAGTTATAATAGCTACTTAAGTATCAATCTAATACCTGCACCTTCTGGGTAATTTTGGAGGGGTGTGTGTAGATTATCTTCAGCTTTAGAGTCAAAGTTACTCCCATGGTTGCTTATATATCCAGTAGGTTTGGCTTTCATATCTTAGGTTTTGAATATTATGTTACATGGATTTTTGGTCTTGTTAAAGTATTCCAGAACAGAGTTCAGTCAACTTTCTATGTGAAACTGAATAATAAATATTTTAGGCTTTGCACAACATATGGTCCTTTATGAAAAGTCTAATCTGACATTTTAGTGCATAAACAACTCTAGGTGATGTTGTAATGAATATGTATGACTCTGTGAAATATACTTTAGTTAGTGAAACAGGCAGCAAGCAGAATTTGGCCCAGGAGTATAATGTGTCACCACTTTGCTTTTCATAATATTTGTTTTGGCCACTATCCCCCCTCTTAGGATCTATATCTCGATGTCTCCCTAAAGCCTCTGTGCTCATTGGCAGGGCTGTGGAATTGGGTCATGGGGCTAACTGTGATTTGGGAGGTGAACTGTGGTTGGAGGAGGTGGCTCCCTGGACCCGTGACTGGAAGAATGTCTCCTTCCCCCATTCCCTGATCCCTGCTTTATGACTGCTACACCATGAGCAAGCTTCCTCTGCCATGTTCCTCTGCCTTGCGACTTTGCCTCGGAGCTAGCTGACAAGGGACTGAAACTTTTACAAACTGTGAGCTACAATAAAGCTTTCATCTTAGAGTTCTGGTTTTTTGCATTGTGTCTCAGTCATGAGAAAGTAACTGAGACTTCCCCAGTGAACTTCAGACTACAAATTTGGTCTTGCATCTAGGATCTGTAATCTCAATATCAGGTCACCTTTCAAATTTTCCAGTCTACTTCACTGGATATTTCCCCCTGATATGTTATACAAGAACTAGTCTGAATCTTGAACAGTTATCTCATTTTAGCCCAGTTTTTGAATGCTACTTTACTTTTACTGGCATTTAAAACTGAGGTTACATTATTTACAAATTTGCTATGCTACATTTGATTTGTTCTGTTCACATGAAACAAAGACAAGCCTAGAAATAGTACAAGTTCATAAGCTATTGACATACAGTGTTAGACTATCTTCTACCTCACTTTTCTCCAATTTTTTTCCTGGTTCTTTTGCCCTTAAACTAGTATTTATTTTAAGTTCAGCACCATGATAAAATCTGACTCAGATCTGTCTACCTTTTAGTCAAATGTGCCAGAGAAAAGAGAATAAAATTAGGAAACATATTCTTTTTTATTTCTATCATATCACTGTTTAAACTGCCTTCGTTCTACATACTACATATACTTTTAAGGGCCTTGCACAGTGGCATTCTCTGTTTTGTACACAATTCTTACATGTAACAAGTAAGCTAGATTGATTGTAGCAGGTTACTCCTTCTTTGCTAGCACAAACAAGTAAATTTGATTTTAAAGGCTTCTCTGACCTCTAATCAGTACTTGCAGTGGGGACAAAAAAAATATGAGCCTGATATATTTAGACTTATGTTTTTGTTATGTGGCAAGACCTCCTCAAGTCCAACTGTAGATAATTTGATTAAACCCATGGACAGCTTGAGTGCTAACACA
The DNA here is from genome assembly GCA_004027595.1 of Dinomys branickii. NCBI lineage: Eukaryota > Metazoa > Chordata > Mammalia > Rodentia > Dinomyidae > Dinomys > Dinomys branickii. Next base: position 35,453 of record PVLD010003718.1, read on the forward strand.
ATGTCAGGAATAAATTTAGGCAAAGAAGCATTTTAGGGAAGCTTAGAGAATAATACAGGAAATTCTTCTTGCATCAAGACTACTTAGAGAAGGCTTCAGCTCAATGGAAAGTCATCTGACAAGATGACTGATTTAAGTAGGAAGGAATATTTAATCTTACAAAATGTTAGAAGAAAATTATCTCAACAAAGTAAGTAATTTCTACAGGAAGAGGGAGAGATAAAATATTCAGCTTGCCTTATATGAGTATGTCATTCACATTTCTTTGGTTGATATAAGGAATTATATAAAGCTAAGTGAAGCTATGCATGATTTCCCAAATTTTTAAACACATGATATAGTATCATGAAATCTCCTAAAGAACTGAGAAAAAATTCAAATTGTCTTTATTAGTAAAAGACATGATAATCTTTGAGGAAAATGATTAACTATTCAACCTAACTAGAACCAATGTGTAAAAATGGCAAGTTTGGTGAAAACTAGTATAAAACTAACTTTTTCTTTGTATATTACCAAAAAATAATGGAAATATAAATCATAAATTATTGTTTATTACACTTTTAAAATAATGTCACATAAACAAAAAATTAGTAAAATTAAACAAAATATATGTGAGCTGTAGAATGAGATTCCAAAATATTTCCAAAAGAAATTAAATAATACTTAAATGAAAAGAGCGATTGACTAGGTCCACAGATTGAAAGAATCTTCCCCAAATGCTGTAAATCTCAAGAAGGCTTTTTTGTCAGTGATGGTGTTTATTTGTTTGTTTTAAAAGTATGACCTTAAGTGTATGGGTAACTGTGTAGAATTTAGAATTCTAACGCAACTTAGAAAAAGAGCAAAGTGGAAGAATATAAAATATGTTTCAAGTTGTAGTTTGGAAAGTAATCAAGAGTGTGTGATATTATTGTACAGACAAAAACACATTTCAAGGGACAAAACGGATATTCCAGATATAGACCCTGCACATAAGTTACACTGGGTTTTGTCAAAAACGTAAACATGAAGGGTGAATGAACAAGCAAATTATTCTAGAAAAAGTGGCTTTCTTTAGAGGAAGAAAAGCAAATATATACACTTTTTTCAAGCATAAAATGTAACCCAAGTAGAGCATAGACTTAAATGTAAAAGATAGAACAATAACAAAACCATAAAATCTTTATCAGAATTTAAATATTTTAATACTTAACAGTTGCTTTTGAGAAAACAAAATAGAAATCTATAATGGGAGGAAAGAATTTTAAGAATTATTCTCAATAAAATACCTGTGTCCAGAATACATGTGTCCAAAATACATGTGTTCAGAAAAAATACATGTATATATGTATATGTACATATATAATATATGTTTCTCACAACTTGAAATTTAGAACATAAACAACTGGATTAAAAAGTAATTGTTAAATTATGTGAATAGACACTTCACCAGATAAGATATATGAAAGGAGAATTTACACATGAAAAGATGCTTAATGTCTTTAGTCATTAGGGAAATTAAAATTAAGACTATAATTAATTACTAGTCTATACTCACTAGAATAGCTATAACTAAACAGTTTAATAATATCAGCATGAGTTGTATTTTTCCACAACTAGAGTCTTGCACATTGCGGTACAGAATGCAAGTAAGTACAGAGACTATCAAAAAATAATTTTGCAATTTCTTATGCCATTAACTATGAACCTAACTTAAAATCATGTTAACCACTAATTTTTGTTCCAAAGAAATAAAAATATATAAAATACTTGTTCACAAATATTAATAGCAATAGTTTTTGTATCTCTGTTTTAGTCAGCTTTCTACTACTCTGACAAATGTCGGAGACAGCCAACTTATAAAAAGAAAAGTTTTATTTTGGTTGTTAGCTGTGAGCTGTCAGTCCACAATCTGTGGGTTCATTGCTTTTGGGCCGGTACAGGGCAGCACACCCTGGTGGCAGTGCTTGGAGAGGAAGCTGCTAGCTTTGTGGCAGCTGGGAAGTGAAAAACAAGGAAGCATTTGGTCCCCCATGCACCCCTCAGAGGACAGCTGCAGTTACCTAAACACCCTCCATGAGGACCTTTCTGGAAGTTTCTTCTGTCTCTCCAGAATGCCAGTGTGAAGTCAAAGCCTGAAACATATGGTCCCTGAAGGGACACTGCAGATCCAAACTATCCAATGTCTAGCTAGAAATAGGCTAAAGAATTTTAGTGAATAAATAAAAAAATTAAATATATTCATGGAATGTAGTGCTAGTCAACAACAAAATGATATAAATTACTGATAAATAGTATGGGAAAACCAAAAAGCATTGAGCTGTGAGAAGAAAGTTAAACATAAAATATAGCAATTTCATGTTTTCATCTATGCAACAAATAAGAAAACATAAATCTGTGGTGACAAGGCATCGCCACAGTAGATCAGTGATAAGTAAATCAGTAATTGCCATGGATGGGAGATAGAAGACATCAGGTACATTCTGGGTTGATAGAAATTTTCAGTAACTGAATGATGATGACATGCACACTCATTGAAACCACTGCAATATAGACAATCCTGGCAATTTTATTGGATGTATATTGTACCTTAACAAACTGATTTTAAATAAATAAATAAAGTCCTCTCACAAGTCTTTCTTTGCTTCCAGGACAGAGACTAATATGCTAATAATGATAAAGAAGAAAAAAACAACCAGCTGTGTGCTGGTTAATAAATATAGTCTGTGTAGTATAATATCCTTGGATTTTATGCTTTCTTACATATTTTTTATCTGGCTCTACACTAAATGTGGAGTTTGCAGGCTTGGCTGAATTTTGTTCTCTGCCCTTAATGTAAACTCAAACTAGTAAGGTGGAGTAATTTACCTAACTCATACATCATGACTTATAAAATTAAAAAGTTTAGACTGGGGATATACCTTGGTGGCGTAGCACCTGCCTGGCAAGCACAAGATCCTGAGTTCGATTCCCAGTACCACAAAACAAAACAAAACAAAGCAGAAACAAATGAAAAAGTTTAATGCCCATAAATATTTGAGTAAGTAATTCTGTTTACAATGCAGGAAACTAGGATCACAAAGATTTTAAGAAAGTCTTCAGGGAAGAGATAATACTTGAGGTTTGTGACTCCGTGCTGGACAAAATTTAAAAGCGATAGTAATGGCATGTAAGAATGTGGTGCATCTCCAGAATGAAGAATTGTTAAAAAGCTTTGAAAACACAGTATTTCAACATAATTATTTAGAACTTTATGTTAACCAATTTATCATTTCATAAAGGCACTTAGAATAAGCATTTTAATTTTAAGAGTTTTGTGTACATGAAACTTACACTGGGCAGTTTCTTTCAAATCAAACTAACATCACCTGAAATGACTTGGTAGGAAGGAGTCACTTCCAAGGTGGCTTCTTTGCCCATATGTTCGGTGATTTTACATTCTTGGTCTTTTTCTATGCCAATGATGCTTCCATCATTAGGGCATCAGCATGTGGCTCGGGGTCTCACAACACTGGTCACAGAGCAGTGTTTAGCTCAGAGTAGGTTTAAAAAGGGACAAATAGTAAAGGTTTTAGGTATAATTCTATGGTTTATTATGACTTAGCCTCCAGAATCACCACAAATCTCTTCTGTTTGATATTTAAACCATTTTAGATTAGGTGAAGTGAATTAGACTCTACTTTTCAACAGGCTGTGGTGAATAATTTTATGTGTCACCTTAACTGGGTCAAAGAAAACCCAAATACGTGGTTAAATGTTACTTATGCATGTGTTTCTGGAAGTGTCTCTGGAAGAGATTAGCATTTGAATTGGTTGGCTGAATGCAGCAGATGGTCCTCCCCAATGTGAGTGGACACCATCCAGTCCCTTGAAGGCTAAACAGATGAAAAGGCAGAGGACTGTTAAATCTGATTTCAGTGTACCCACTTGAGCAAGGCCATGGATCTACTTTCAAACTTCTGGTTCCATTTTTGTAATCCCGTGTTCAGGTATATGGCTGGATTTCCTGTGTCTCCAGCTTCTAGAGAGGAGAATGTGGGACATCTCAGCCTCCCAACTTGTGTGGGTTGGTACATAATGTAGCTATACCAATATCTGTCTATCTGTCTATCTGTCTATCATCTGATATTATGCATCTGCCTGTCTGGTCAAATGAGTACACATAGTTCTCTCATACCTGAAGGTTTGTAAACTAAAGTTACAAACTTTCTGTCTCATCATTATTTTCTTCATATACACTCAAGAGATAATGGCAACATAGGGATATGGCAGCCACACCACAAATTTTAAAATCCAACCAACAGATGACAATACTTTAATCACTGAGGTCCAGTGTCACTCTCAGTAAAGGACTGTATGTGGCTCTATGGATCTATGATTTTAGTAGCTTCCACTGCATGGAAGATTGAGGACTGTCCAAATTATAGTTATACAATATGTTTGATTTTGTTTTAATTAATATGTGTGTATAGTTAGTTATAACAAGGTAATCTTTTTTAAAATGCTGTGAGATTTCTATAATTTTAAATGAGTTTCAATTGATCAAACAAAATCTAGGTACACAAATTATGTCAAGCAAGGCTCTTCTTGCTCAGAACCAGGATAACATGGGGAAAATGTTCTTAGTATTCTTAAAGTACCTTTGGTTAGAAGAGCAAAACAAAAATACACACACTTAGGATTCTCAGTTTTTTTGTTTTACAAGACCCTAAGTTTTTCCTGAGCTCTTAATTAACACAACCATATTCACAACCTAGACATGAACTTGACCCTAGTTTCATGTTTTACTAGCTGAGCCCTAATTAACATCTTTTCTCTGGGGCCATTAAGAATTATGGGTAACATTTATGTGTCAAAATCCATCTGGGCTCCAAAGGAAGACAGATAGCAAAAGGGTACATATAACACTCAATAAGAAATGTAAGAAAAACTACACACAGACCAACATTATAAATAAATTCCAAAAAATTAAAAAGACAAATTTGTACAAGCTTCCAACTTAAAAAGCACATAGCTTACTAATGAGAATTCTCCCAACAAATGCTTGATTATGAAAAGCAAACATAGCACAATCTCCCAGCTAATGAAAGGAAATAACTTGTAATCTGTGGTTTTATTTCCAGTTCAAGTATAATTTAAATCCAATAACAGAATCAGTATAATTAAAGTATTAGAAAACTTACCGTTTATTGGATAAAAACCTTATGATGAAATTCTAGAATGAATAGAAGTGAATTCAGTCTATACTGGTTTAAGTTTTAGAAGATGTTACGTTTATATTTTTCTAAGCAATGGCTGCTGCCACTAAAGAAAAGACCACTATTTAAATCTTTGACAAAAATATCAGATGATGCCAGTACATAGTAAGTGGGTTGACAACACCCATAACAAAGTAAAAGCATATGGGACCCCTTTCTTATTCTTGGTTGAAGTGTAGATGCTAATAAAATACAGATACTGACTGGGGAGTTAAACATTCTAAGATTGCCTTTCCCCACAGAAATGTGCATGTGATGATCTCTAGAACCCCTGCATGTGTTACCTTCCTAGGAAAGGGACTTTGCAGATGTGGTTAAAGGAAATAGTTTTAAATGAGGAAAAACCCTGGCCGTCGAGGTGAATTCGTGAACTGCAAACGTCCTTAACATATGAAAGAAGAATATGGAAGCCTAGATGTGGAGAGGTATTTAAAGTCATTGCAGTGCTGAGTTTGAAGATAGAAATCATGAGACAAAGGATGCAGGCAAGTCCAAAACTGGACTAAAACTTCCTTTCTCACATAGAGTACCTGGGAGGGACCACTTTACATGTCACATTGATGACTAAACATTTCACATAATATCAAGGACTTGGCCTAGCCCTCAGCCCCCTAAAATGAGTCATGTTGAAGGTTTAAATAAAAAGAAACCAGTAGTATGGCTCACGGGGATCCAAGGAGGTCAGAACTCTCTCGGAGTACGGTAAGAACTTCTCCGGACAGCCCACATTTATCCCGGAGATTTGAGGGGAATGCAGGAAATGGAGGGTATGGAAGCCCACAAAAGATGTCAGAGCAAAGGCAGAAATTTTCCTAATTAAGAGGGCTGTTTAATCTCTAAGGCCGGCAGCTATATTGCTCTAGAATAGGGAGTGTTAGCAGCCCTTTATGCTCACCTGCCTCAGCTGTGGTGTTATCTTGACTTCAGAGCGCTGTGAGTGTGAGCTTTTCCAGCACAGCCACTGGTCCTTTTGCAATGAGCAACTTAACTCTCACAACCTAAGATCAGGAATAAGAAATGAACGCTTGCTTCAAATGATAACACAATAGCAGTGGCAACAAAAAGCACCCAGCATTCACCATGCTTTAGCTTCAGTTGTATTCATATCGTTTAGCCCAACTATGTTACTAATTCTATTTTGGGAATGGCATTTAAAAACTAATGAGGCAAACGCATATTTACATAGCATTTATGAATCTTTCACATTACAAGATATTGCCCATTGCTTTACGGTACTGGGGATCGAACTCAGGACCCTGCGCTTGTTAGGCAAGCGCTTATTCCACTGAGCTATATCCCCAGCCTCCCATTGCTTTATTATTGTGAATGTTCTGAAATTATCATCCACACCTTGTAACCTGAGATGTACACAGAATCAAAAAACAAATTTGTTATTCTGAAGGCCTGTGAAGTGACTGTCAGTAATGACTGCCTGTTATTCATTCTGAAATCCATTCCTCCTGTATTTGGGCTAGAAGTAGTGATTTGACTCTATTAAATAAAATGCGGGACAAGTAATAGATGTTGGTTCCAAGATTCTATGCCTTCTGTCTCCCCCATCCTCTTGCTGTTGATGGGGTCTCCAGCTCTAATGAAGCGAGTTTTTATGTTGTAGACTTCCCCATGGAGAAACAGGCACAGCACAAAGGTGAATGTTAGCTGCAAACTTCAGCCTGTAAGGTACAGTGGTCTCAATGTTTGTATTCCCCCCACCTGAAATTATTGTATAGACTCCTAATCAATAAAATTATTGTATTGGGAAATGGGGCCTATGTGAAAATATTAGTTGGTGAGGAGGCTGCCTTAGTATCTCTGTAAAGAGGCCTCAGAAAGTGACTTTAGCTCTTCCACCATCTAAGGAATGAGCAAGGATGTGCCGCCCCTAATCAGGAATCAATACTTCACCAGAGAGAATCTGCCAGTACCCAGATTATGGATGACCAACCTGCTAGTACTAAAAGAAATTATTTTCTATTGCTTGCTAACCAAGTTCATGAAAATTTGTTACATCAGCCTGAAAGGAATGAGATACTAGGAATCAAACCAAGGAGACCAAACCATCCATAAGGACCAGAACCACGCCACAAGCACGAGGAGCGGAGGTGATCCCTCCGAGGTCAGTCCTCCAGATGACCATAGCCCGGAGACACCCGGTGCAGCCTTGGTGAGACTCTAGAAAAGGACCCGGAAAAGCTATGCTTTAGCTCTAAAGTTCAATCCTTCAGATATACAACAAAAATTACAAACATTGTTTTATGTCACGATGACCGTTAATCCTGGTTTTTGAGATGCATGGGATGAGGAAATGCAAGTTAGTAAAACCGGCTCTTATGACTCTCTAGGGTTGGATACGGTCCCTTGCTGTTCCTCTGCTGCTTCTCTGTGGCCATAGATTGAGCAGCTTTGCCGTCTACTCCTGTGCTCATGAGTCAGCCTTGTAGGGAGCGGCTCATAGACTGAAAATCTGACCTATTTAAGCCTTTTCTCCTGTGAGTTGTGGGTATTCACCACCAGGAAGGCTGACTGATAGTTACTAATTTTTACTACAGTTTATTCTCAGATAACTGGAGCTCTCTCCGTGTCTGCCTCTCTCTCTGTCTCTCTCTCTCTCTGCCCCTACTCCTCCCGCTTCCTTTCCGTGCTGTACACAACGGAGCAAGACATCCCAGGGTGCTGGGCAGTTTGCCATTTGGGGACATAGACTGATTCATTTCCTATTGTAAAGGTAAAACTTGAAAATGAAATTTCTATAAGCCTAATCATGTCATAAACTATATTTCACTTAAATATTGTAAGGGATATAAATCAAGTGTGAAGCCAGAAGTTATGGTGATTATATAATATTACTTGAGAAGTTTTCCTCTTTTTTTGCATTTTCTAGCCTATTATTCAGGTTTTCAGTGATCTAACTTGCCTAGAAATTTTAAAAACTGTCTTTTATGGATCCCTTGTGTGTTACATTTATGCTGAATAAGTTTATAAAATACTCATTTAATGTTTATATTAATATATTGATATAAAAATATAAGATATAAAAATCTTGTATCATTTTGGCATCCTTCTATGAAAACTGACTCAATAGTGTAATGATTTAATAAATGTGAAGAGTTTACAAATAAGGTAACAAAGCAAAGATATTTTGCTTGATTTTACTTATTTTATGTAACACGGACAAATGAAAGAAAGATTTATTACTTTGTGAAACTTTTGTCAAAAACATATCGGAAAAAGGAATGGAAATTTCAAAGGGTTCAGATTGATTTTTAACACATCATTAAATAAACTGGCAAAATATATAGTAACATCTGTACTAATCATTTTATAGCAAAAACATGAACACTTGACTCCCTTAAAAATGCAAATTAGGAGACCTTGTGCATTTCCTGATCCAATGATAGGTCATAATAAGAAGCTCACAACTTTCTAGAGAGTTACATACATTCTCCAGTTTGCGACTGTTTTATGTATATAGTATTCAATTTTTAATGTATTTATACATTTTGCCAGGTATATATGCTCAGTCATATTGTGATGTGCACAGTATCAGAAACACAGAGAATTGCTTTCTTAGAAATGATTAAGCTAGGGGCTGGGGGTATAGCTCAGTGGCATAAGTACTTGCCTGGCAAGCACAAGGTCCTGAGTTCGATCCCCGGTACCAGAAAAAAAAAAAAAGAAAGAAATGATTAAGCTATTTTATTTGTGAAATATTTTTCAAATTATAACATAAGAAATCAGACTAGAGATCATGTTTTCTTAATTAAAAGCAATACACTTAATATGGAAATATTTGATATCTTATTTAATTCAATGATATATTTCAATAAAATTAGGTCCAAATGTAGTTGGACATTGAAAAATAATTGATCTATTTTCTTTGAGACTATGATGGAAGGTCAAGATACAGTATGCATCTTTTCAAATGGCATTTTTGTATAGATATTTATGTTTACACCACAGCAAGTATGTATACACTTTATATGAACATATTAATATTGTATGTGTATTTAGAAAGTATAAAAATAAAATAGCTGTGAATTCTCACCATCATCTTTCTGATTCTCCCCAGAAATGAAAACTATTTTGAATTTGATGTTTTCCTTTCACTGTTTCTCAGAGCACTGTTACACATATGCCTAGTCATGATGAATATTGTTCACATTTTCTGACTTCACCAAGATGATATGATATCTTCATTCTTCTCAGCCTCAAATTTCCAAGATACTACTTGTGAGAGCACTTTTCCCTATTTCATGTTTTGTGTATGTTCTTGTATGTGTAAACCCTAAATTTTGACTATTTTTGTTAATATATGCTGACAGTATTTCCGATTTTGGGTTAGACCTCTACATATATATATATATATATATATATATATATATATAATACTTTCTATCTTACATAACTAAGATTTAATATTCTCTCATCTTAGCAATGCATAAGTGATCTGTCATAACTCATTTTAAACTGTGAAATATACCATATGAAGAGGAAGTAAGAGGCTGAGAAACTCATATTTCAACCAAATCCGGGATTAATTTTTCTTAGGTCTAATAATTCCTTGCTAATAAAGATTTAAATGCGAAAAAAAATAACTAAGATTTAAAATTCTAGGACATGAATTGCACTAGTGTTCAACTTTATCAGAGGAGTTAAAATTATTTCCCAAGGCGGTTTGAGCAATTACACTTCCATTAATCATGCTGTAGGCCTCCGTGTTCCACTTCTTGGTCTGCACTCGGGCTGTGGTTATGAAATATCGACTGATTCATTGTAATTCCCATTCTCATGATTATTGCTCAGGTACTGTATATATGCATAGATTAACTTCTTATTTGCATTTCTTCTGAGAAATGCTTATGTGTGTCAGTTGCTCTCAGAAATATTTCATTTTTATATACATTGTTAAATTATGAAATTATAATGTCTAATAAGATACATACTCTACTTTCACATAAAACATTTTTAAGTTAAAAAGTATTATGCCTGAAAAAGAAATGTTTCCTTTTTGTAACTGTTTTTCTTCCAAGTGTAAGGATGTGTAGATAGCACAGTTAGAGTGCAAGGAAAACGTATCCACAAAATCTCCTACTTACATTTTTGTGAAAGATGGGATTCTGGTTGGGGATATAGCTCAGTGGAATAAGCCCCTGCCTGGAAAGATGGGATTCTGGATACTACGAACAAAATCCATCGTACACGGTAACATTTTCAAACTGATCAAGTTATAGTAAAATGTAAGTAGTGTTATCATTTTATGTCAAATATGAATAAATATTATTGTCTGTGGACAACTGAGTTTTGAAAACAAGTGTTTACAAATGTATTACTACCTGGAAGCTCACAATTAAGGAAAATCTATGAACTACATTTCCAAATTAGTTCTTAAATGACTGGCAGTCTATAATCCACAGTGATGGCCTGTCTTGCACTGGAAGCAACATTACTTGGCTGCCTGGAAAAGAATCGTATCCCGGAGTCAGCATCTGTTTTAGAGACTTGGTGAAAGCTTCAAGTTTCATCCTAGATAAAGTATTAAATCAAAATAATTCTGAGACGGCTACTACTGAGAAACATGATTATAATGCGCCCTAAGTAATTGTTTATAATCCCATCATAAAATCATGTGCGTAAATGTCTGGAAAGCATCCATTCTGCAGCAATGTTTGTGCAGGTATTGTCTCTTTAAGATGTGATTTGCAGCCTCCGGTAAACTTTAAATTGTTGATTTAGTCTCTAGAGCAACCCAGGTAATAATTGAATTAGGTCATTAACAAGATGTGTCATCAGTCATCTAGATCTCAGGTGTATTGCAGGCTTTGTAGGATCTAATTGTAGTGCGGGGAATCCTGTTCTGCACACACAAGTAGGCAAGGTGATTGTGATTCAAAGCACTAACCTCCCCCACTAAGCGCATTAACGCAATACATCCATATTTACAAAGTACATCAATTCCCCTCTCGAAACTAACACTGTTTTCTCAACAATAAACATCCTGTTAAAAAGCCACTTTCTTATTGGGAGGCGTTACTTTTTAATCCGAAGTTAGGAATTTCACCCTGGAGACAACTATCCTGCGGATATTATAATGAAAAACAAAGTTAAGCTCCTTCAGTAGAGAACTTTATTCAGACTACAGCCTTTCCATCTGTGATCCCTGGCCTGGAGGTGCTTTATGTCATTTAATAAGGAAATGTCAGACTTAGAGATAGGAATAGATGCCCAGGATAGTATCATTTTTGTATAGGAAGCAATTTTTCTCAATTTATTTTTTAATTCATTGACTGATAAACAACTTCCATGATTTTTTTCCTGTGATAATAGCTACAATTCAGTTTCCTTTTATTTTCTTGTAAGAAAAAATTGTTATCAGGCATGTTATGAATTGTACTGATAAATCACATTCACTGGTAAATAACATGTCTTTAAATACTACCTTTTTTTACTTAAATTTACTAAATTTAATTTTAAATTTACTTAAAACTACCTTTTTTCTACTTAAATTAAATATACTCATCTCCAAGATTAGATTTTTCGAGTCACTACCCTAGAGATACATGGAGGTTCTTTTGAAGAAAGGTGATTATATTTTTATGCCACTGTTGCTTAAAAGAATTAGACTATATTTTACTCACAGCGAATCACTATTTGGATGTAACATGTCAGAATAGGGAACTAAAAGTGATGTTATCACTTTAATCATCTACCAAAATTAAGATAATAAGGAATATTAAAGACTAAAGCTAGGGGCTTGGGATATAGTTCAGTGGAACAAGCACCTGTCTGGCAAGTGCAAGGTCCTGGGTTCAATCCCCAGTACCACCAAAAAACAACTATATAAAGACAAAGTTGATTGTGTGTGCTTGGAGAGCTCCCTCCCAGTGAAGGGCCTCTAAGATATAAGGAGGGACCATGGGAAGGACTCTGCTTCTGGTTATATATTCTCTGAAGAAAGACCAAATTGGCACTGTATAAGAACAAATGGAATGACATATTTACTCTCTTTATTGTCTACCCTATTCTGATTTAATACCTTCACCCCTGGAAAACACAATAGAAGAAACAATAATGGCAACAATAATTTTTAAGAAGAAATCAGTTACTTTTTGACACACCAGATTTGTTTCTGGTATTATAGAGCTAGAGTAAAAAGTAAAAGAAATACTTCCAGACAGGTTAATAGAATCTAGTGAAAATATGGCCTCATGAAAGAAACCAATATTATTGGAATATATTTACTGTGAAGTAAATACATACTTTGTTTTCAAACAATACATAAAACCTAGATCATAATGATTTTCCAAACTAATAATCACTTTTTTACCAAATGATCAATGATATTTCTATGACAATTTTATTAAATCTCAAGGGCTGAATTACTGTCCTTGTCAAGAAACATTACTTTTACACAGGAGAATGTAAATAGAAGACAATTTATTTCTGTGATCACTCTGCAAACATTAAAATGAAATAATATATCTGCAAAAGATAGTAGCTGTAGCATAAAATAGACACACACCTAAACCTTCTTCTATGCAAAACTTCACCTATGCTTAATGTAGAATATTTCAAGTATTCTGTAATTTCCCTTTTTATGCAAAAACATATTTTTAAAAGAGCACATTTTTGCCAAATTGAATGCATTATTTATGGAGGTGCACATAATAACATGAAATATGTGCTTAGTCATATAACATGAAATATTTAACATTTTTGAAAATTCATAAAATATATGATATATCCAATTTTATTGGACTGTTTTTATCACAATACACTATAAGGATAATTTTAAATAAAAAGGATATGTGTTAATCTTTTCTTATAAAGCATAGTTTGAGGCATGGAAGAGTTGAATCTGACTGAGTCATATATATATATATATTCCCTAATTCACTTCCTTTCTTGCCCTGCTACTCATTCTGAAACAACGTTATGTTCCTGTACATAGCTCCATACATCAGGCACGCTACTCTTTCTGGGAAGTCTTTCATCCTGTGTCTACCTGTGAAATTCCTGCTTACACTGAGTCAATACTCTTCAACAAGTCGAGTACTCTGGGTTGTATACACATACGATGAGTCAGTGTTAATATCCTAGCAATGACTGGATGTTAGCATATTCTGATTGCAGAAATCAGGCAAAGCAGGAAAATAACTTAATGTTTTACTGACCCTCTGTTTCAAAGATGGTGCCATTATTAGGTAGTTGCATGCCTGACTGAAGAAGCAAAACCAAGAATATCTGTAAAAAGGAGAAAGGAATGTAGTCCCTGAAGAACAAATTTCTGGAGTAAGGGAACTAAAATATCTAAGGGATCTACAGCTAGCATGTCAAAGAGCTACAGACAGGCCTCCCATGAGCCACAAATAACACTTAAAATACTTACATTCTAAAACCACACTCATTTATTTCAAATGTTCGATAACCTTCATACTATCTTTTTTTTTAGTCATCTCACATCTGCCACCACAGACTTTGCAAAATCCATCTTTTATAAGAAGTAAGCCTAAACTATCGACAAACAATATATTTTCTTAGTTGACAATATAATTTGTCATATTTACATGACACACCTTACCTATTCTTCATGGTGCATCACCTCACCTTTGATTTTCTTTGCCATATCATTTCAGATACTTCTAAAAATTGAATTCATCTCTGTGGTTCTACAAATAGCATACTAGAGTCTACAGAATGGTGTGAAATTATAAAAATCATGTAATGACAAATTTAAGCCTCTATGAAACAGTCCTGAAATTGATTTCAAAGTACATAGACAGATCACGGGAAGATAATTATTCAGTTATGCAAGTCTGCTTTACTACCATTACAAATATTACGCTCTGTAACTTATTTAGGAAGATTTGTGAACACATCAACTGTAAGTAAATGAGAGAGAAGTTTCTCATTAGATCTCAAGATGTAGAACAGAATAGAAATACTTTATAAATATTAAGTATTTTTAAGCAGTAACATTAAGAGGAAATAAATTTATAGCAATTCCAATGCGAATTTTATATAGCTATAAGGAAAAACCTACTTTCTTAACCAAAACTTTGATTATATAAAAATGAGACTTTTATATATGTGGACATAGAGACAAAATTAGAAAATGACCTAGTGATTAAAAATGTTTGAATTATAATTAAATATTTTATCAGAAAAAAATCACCAAAAAAATCATAAAAAAGCTAATAGAATAATTATATGTCAAATTTGGATAGCATTATTCTATATTGTAAATGAAATTATTCCCCAACATAATCTTTCACTTCTCTCTGAGATTTTGCTATTGAATTTATAGCCATTGACATTTAGACTCAAAGAATAATGTAGTGGGAATATTTTATTTTTTGTAGGGTTAGACCCTCATGTGGAATATGAGATTATATTTTAGTTGCTAGAAACAGCACAATCTACTTGTTTAAGTTTAAATATAATTTCTTATATCAGAAAATGTATATATATAATGTATATATAATGCATATATACAATTTACAATATGTATGTGTATATGTTATAAAAGTCAAAAATCTCACACTTGTTTCTGCAGGTTTAGATTTCTGTGGAAATATCATTAGTACCTTGGTATATGTCAAATATAATTTGCTTTTTATTTATTCCTGCTAAAAATATTTTTTAAAAGGAATAATTTCAGTTTTTGAATCATCAAGCAAAAACTACAAGATGAATTCAAGAGGAATTCTCCAAGTTGATGATTCATATATCTCTTTACAAAATAAGGCATCTATTTTTAGATGCAAAAGGCATATTTTCATGATTAAGGTTAATGACATAGCTCATTGCTATTCAAAACTCTCACTGAGAGACAATTTCAGGAGCAAAGTACCAGTGGGACGCAGCTACCCATATTTAATAGATGACCACAGTGGAAAATTGTGAAGTGCAGTGTGTCGGTCTTACAGGAATTCTGGAGTTAATTAACAGAGCCAAGAAGAGCTTCACTCTTTTACATAGTGCAAACATAAATGACTTCAGAGAGGAAGAAGAGGGAAAAAAATAAAAATCTGAATAAATAGGAAGACATAAAGTGAAGAAAGCTGCTGGATATCATTTTATTTCCTATTTTAAAAATTTCAGGCTCTGAGAAAACAGCTTAGAAAATTGTTTGTAATGACGAATCTTTGTTAGGAACCATGCACACTAAATATTCAGAAAAGCAACAGACATCCAGATGTTGAGAAAAAAATGAAAGGCCCACTGTTGTGTTAACAAAAAGTTATTGGCCTACAGCTGCCTATGCGCCAGCATATCATAAAAGGTTTTGACATGAAAATTTACTCAGGCTGAAATTTTCTTACCACAGTCTATACAAAGGTTAAAATAAAAATTGAAATTCAACCAAGAAGTTAAATATAGAGACAACTCAATCTTTGATTTACTTATTCTCCAGGAGATTGCTCAGGCTCAAACAGTGGTTAAAACAGGTTTGCTCCAGACTCAGAAAAAAAAAAAAATAAATGGTCCCATCCTATTGGTTTTGCACTTGTCAAATACAAGATGACAATAACTGTGGCAAGGAGAGGACAATATTTATCTCATGCACCTAGAAAATGTAATTGGTTGAGGTTGAAGAGAGTATGAGGACTCCATTTTCCATGTGGCAAAGAAATCTAGTTTAAATTTTGGTGACATGACTTAATACCATGACCTTCCGTATTCCGTCATCTGCATGTTATCCTTCTGCTTGACAACCTTTACTGATAGTTAAATTTCAAGCATAACATCTTTACCTGTCTTTTAGGGTTAATACTTGCATTCCTTTCTAGTTTTCAGCGTCTTGCAATTTTTTTTTTATGTTTTGCATATGGATTGTTACGGTGCAAATTCTTTACTTTTCTCTTCTGCCAACTTTAGGTAATTTTAGGTACTAAAACATTAAAATCTCACCTTAAATATCCACTTCTTGTCTCACAAGCCTCAAATGCTTTGCTTGCCCCATTTCATGGTCCAAGACAACTGATCCAGTTCCTCATTACAATTCTCAACCATGTCCACTCGGCAAGAATTATTAAAGAATCTACTGAATTAACGTGCTAGTCATCTATTCAGAGTCTCCACACTGCTACTTTCACATACTGTATATCCCACAGGCCAGAGGTGACTCGCACAGTCATACCCAAAAGCAAAGTTGTGGGGCTGTTACAAATGAGAATAAAGGAAGCAATTATTGGGAAAGGGGTGGCTTGCTATAATAATTTATTTGAAAGCTAGAACTCAGGGGAAGTTCAAAACAGGGAAGCTATTTCATATTTTATTTGATATATTTAAATTTACTTATAGCCAAAAATACCTAATTTTCATAGCAAATGTAGAAAAGGAAACATGGAGACATTATATAGTAAATGTAATACTGAAGGTAAATATTGGGGTCACTATTAATTTGTAACATTTGGGAGGACATTGTTATAAGAATTACATCACAACTAAAAGAACAGGTTTAAATGAATGAACTAGATAAGAACATTATCATCATCAAAATATTTCCCTAGGAATGGATCTAAACTCTCAACTTTGGTTTATTGTTTGCTATTAGATATCGAATTATAGCTATCATATATTTCTCTCATATCTATTCTAGATTAATTTTGGTATTTATATCATTAGCTCAGTCTCTAAAATATAGGTAACAAGGTAAGTGGATGTAAACATACCTAATTATTTTAGTCATACTCAAATGGTCTCTGTCTTCTCACATTTCCTCAAATTATATTGATATCACTTATATTACATTTATATTCACATTTAATTACGGAGAATGTAAAGCCTGTAAGGACAGGAACCTTGTTTGGTTCACGCTCGTATCCTCAGTGCCTATGAATTGCTGGATACAAAGTAGCTTTCCTTATTTAATACTTGTTGAAAATTTTAATACATGAAAAATTATTTTTAAATATTTAATTCTAGAAAACTGAACACAACTGTTATATTTTGGGGTCAATTGTATTATCAATATATTGCACGTTTTCCCTGATGGCTTTTGACTATCCATAACTTTTTTCCTGTTCTTCATTTTAATTAATAATTTGTTTTGTCTTTTTTGAGACAGAGTCTCACTGTGCAGTTCAGGTTGGCCTTTTGCTCAATTTGCAGCCCAGACTGGTCTTGAACTCAGAATGATCCTCCTGCCTCAGCCTTCCAAGTACTGGGGTTACAAGCATGTGGCACCACATCCACCTCTGTTCTTTATTTTAAATTAAGTCTCCGGAAATATCTTGGTTGTCACTATACATTGTTCGAAAAACCTTTCAAAGAAAAAATACCGCATTTATATTCTATAGAGACTTTTATATCAGGCAGGCTCAGATTTCTTTGCAAATTTTTGTTACTACATACCTATTCTCAATATTTTCACAAAGCCCTAAAATTTCAGTTTACCTGTTGTACATTCCTTTGTTTAACCATAGAAATTATATTAGCATAAAATAAAATCACATCTGACTTTGACTATGTATTGCACTTTTACAGGCAAATTATGTTGCTTTTGCAAATCTGATCAACTGTAGTTTCAATTATTTAGACAGAGTAAAACAAACAAACAGAAACATGTCAACTTCCTAGAGATAAATTGCTTGAGTTTTCATAGGTTAAACTTGAAATATAAGGCAATAGCCGATTCTGGAAACATTTTAATATGAAATTTAGAATATAATTCAAAACTCTGTGACATATAAATGCAATTTTGAGTACAGATTCATTTCCTTCTATTTTTCAGAACATGTCTCAGTCACTTTCTCATCTTTGAGACAAAATACCCAACACCCACACTTAGAGGAGCAGGTGTTTGCTTTGCCGCCTGGTTTGCTTGGCTCCAAGGCCAAAATGGCACAGTAGAAGGGAAAGGTGGAAGGAAAGGTGCTCAGTGCCTGACAGCAAGGAGATAGAGAAGGAAGGGAAGAGGCCGGAGCAAGAATACACCATTCCAGGTCACGGCGCCCAGAAACCCACCAGCAACCAAGCCTTCGTCTTAACTGCGCACTCAGCTCCTGAGCTCATGCGTGGCTGGGTCCACGGAAGAGTGCTCTACCCACAACACAGTCAGCTTTCACACGTCAGGATGTGGGGCGCTGTTTTCAATCTCTACCTTAATAATTTATTGCACTTTAAATATTTAATTATATGAATTGCTCTCCAGTAAAATTCATGCAGAAAAACGGTGTCTATCATACCTTAGTTTACAGTACATCATTTCCAATTGCCTTCAGACATATACACTGAAAAGGTTTTTAAGCAACTGGATATTATTTTTATTCATTCTTGGGTTTATTAGTGTTTAGTTTTTACAGCAGTTGTAAACAAAAACAGATGAGAAAAGTGTTTTTAGAATTTGACTCTGAGTCAGGTACTGTTGAAAGAAACTCAAGTGTATCCATTTATCAAGGATAGCTGTACCTGTCGTCTTCACAACTAGGTGATGTGTGCTGTAGTTCCTCATTGTGAAAGAAAAGATGCTTGTGAACAGATAACTAAACTGAAACAGTAAGCAATTTGGATCCAGGGTTCATATTAAACATCACAGTTCTGAATTACTCCATGATAGGATGGTACTATTGCTTATAAATTTGTCTTAACTTCATTCCTGGTATTATGAATGTGACCATTGTTGGTGCTATGATTTCTCCCACTGATGCCATTTCAGTGGTTTATGTGCTTTATATATACTATCTAGTGCTTATCTGCACCACATACAAAGATTGTCCAACAAATCTACTACACCATTTTATTGAACAGCAGATAAAATTAAGACAGTTTTACTAATTTCTCTCATATCACTTCACTATGATGTTCTTAAACCACAATGAGTCTAGGTTTGATACCTAAGAGTGTCCATTTCTTTTGTGGCTTTGCAGTCTCACTTGCACAGCTACCCTTGTGGTCTGAGTGTTTGATCTCCTCCAAATTTCATTTGTTGGAACCTAAATGCCAGTGTAACAGCGCTATGCGGTGAAGCCTTGGGGAGGTGATTCAGTTGTGAGAATAGAGGCCTATGAAGGAATCTGTGCTCTTGGGAAAGAAACCAAACACAGGCCCCTTACTGCTGGCACCATGTGAGAAGGCAGCCAAAACAGTTCGTGTTTGAAACTGAAAGTCCCCATCAGACACAGAATTTGTCCGTGACTTAACAGTGGATATAGCATTCAGTCCCATCAGAAAATGATTTTTGTGGCACATAAACTACCCAGTCTCTGGTTTGTTTCTGATGATATCTGAATGGGACTAAGAATGTTCTTAAAACCATCAGTGAGTTAGTTGCTGTTTCTCTGAGGTCTCTCACTTCTCCATGAATGTTACATGAACACTGTGTAGGCACATCCACATGACCTGGCTGGAGTCCTCCAGAAAGTCCACATAGATCTGGCTGTGAGGAGGCTTTTGGTTCTTTCATTTATATTTACTATACTTACTTTTAAAAGCTCTTTTGCACAAATTATATTGTTGTTTGCTTTTATTTTCTTTAGCATGAATGCTTATTAAATGGTTAAAGAATAATTTACCCTACCTACCAGAAGACCATTCAAACTATTATTAATTTTTACCAAACATTGTCCATACATATAAGCCTAGAAGGAAACAACCATATTAAAGATGACAAGTACTATAGCTTTATTTGTGTGCATTTATACGTTTGTTGCCTTTGTGTGTGTCCATCTGTGTACAATTTAGGGATACTGATCTACTGCAAACTTGGCAAAATATGTGACCCATAAAGGTCTGTGCATAGAGTAATTAATACTCTGTTTATCATCTAGGTCCAGTTTCTAATACCTGTTCTTTCTTTTTTTTTTTTTTTTGTCAGTACTGGGGATTGAACTCATGACCCTGTGCTTGCTAGGCAGGCACTTATTCCACTGAGCTATATCCCCAGCCCTACCTGTTCTTTCTGAATTGTCATATTTAGACCTAAAGTTCAGTTTTATAATTTTAGCCTATCTCTAGTCTATTGATTTAATTCAAAGTATTTTAGGGTAAAAGCATTGTAACACTGAGCTTTTATAACTTAATGATTAATGACATCTATTAGCTTCAAGCATACATAAAGTTATTGTTTTCCTTCTTATAACTGTATTTTGCAAAGATTAACCTTAACTTGCTGAAAGCACATGAGTAGGAGTATACCTGATAAAGTTCAAATGATTATAGTTTGAGGACTTATAACCTTTTAAAAGAGGTGTATTATTAAAATGTAGAATTATCCTGCTTGCGGTTTCATTCCAAAAGTTTTGTATGAAATTTCTTTTGATGATAAAAAGTAGGTGAAATGAGTAGGTATTTAACAGCATCATTATATTGAAGACAAATCTTGTGTGATGAAACACTGTGCAGTGATTCTTGCTAAGATTTACAAACTTTTTCTCCACTTTTAAGACCCCACACATGACATTCTGTCTGTATTGCATGGCACACACCTGTAAAGCTCACAATTCAGGTTTTCTTGCAGCATATTTGTTCTTTCTCTTTCCAACTGATAAACTACTGGACATTTGCCTTTTGATGTGGATGATAGGTCTTATGGCCCTAATTCTCCTCTTACATAGCTTTATAGCATTCCTATGGTCAAAAGCTTTTGTTTAACTAAGCTCAAATATTCTTACATCTTCTTTTGACACAAGATAGTTTTTTTTTTAATTTATGGAAAAAAGTTAAAACAAAATTTCATAACAAAATATCAGGAGAAGAAGAATAGTTAATACTGCATGTTGTTATCTTCATAGTTGCTCAGAGTACAAGATCAGAACTTCTTTGACAGTGTTGGCACAAACCTTCCGCTTCAGTGAACTAAGAAACATGAATAGGACAACTGACTTACGCTTTTTTCCCTTTCTGTTCTGTCCTTTCACCTTTCCCCCATCTTAGTTCCTTTTCCCTTTGGAAGAATTTCTTGCCATTTCACAATATCTATTCTACATTCTGGACATTATCTACTTTTTCAATTTCTCACGAAAGAAAGACAATATGATTTTTATACATTTGAGTCTGATTTATTTTACTTATGACTATGGTCTGAAGTTGCATCCATTTACCTATCCCAAGTCTATCCTTTTTTATGGCTGAGGAGTACTCTATGGTATAAAAATACCACATCATTTTTATCCATTCTTTGGTTGATGGTCATTTGGGTTGTTTCCAAGATTTATCTATGACAAATTGTGTGGCTATAAACATGGGTGCACATATATCACTGTGGTATGATGTTATTAATTCTGGAAAGATATCCAGAAGGGGAATAGTTGGTTCGAATGGGAATCTAATCCTAGTTTATTTTATGAATCTTCACACTGATTTCCACAATGATTGTTATCAGTCTCCACTATGACGAACAGTGCAAAAAGGTTCCTTTTTCCCCACAGCACCTCCAACATTTGTTATTGGTTGATTTCTCAATGATGGCCATTATTTCTGGGTTGAGATGGAATATTAGTGTTCTTTTATTTGCATCTCTTCAACAACCAATTATGTTGAACATTGTATCAAATACTTATTTGCCATTTTTATTTCTTTGGCTGAGAAGTGCATGCAGATGTCCATTTTTGGATTGAGTGTTTGAATTTGGCGGTCTGATTTTTTCAGTTCTTTGCATGATCAGAATAGAAGTCCTTTGTCTGAGGGACAATTGGCTAACTTTTTTCCCACTCTATGATTTGTCTTTTCACTCTGTTGGTAATTCCTTTGGATGACTGAAAACTTTTTAAGGAGATGAGATCTCAGTAGGTGGTCCTTTGAAGTATTCCACATGCAGTGTGGGTTTTGTTCATGCACTCTCTACCTACACCTGTGTTTTCAATATTTTTTGTCTCCTTTATCTTCCAGTAGATTTATTACTTCTGTTTTAATATTTATATTTTTGATCCATTTTGACATTAGTTTAGTGCATTGTGATAGACATGGGTCTAGTTTTAGTTCTCAGCATGTAGAGAGTCAGTTTTTCTAGCACCATTTACTAAAGAGGCTATCTTTCTTCCAGTGACCATATCTGGTGCCTTTGTCAAAGATAAGGTGGCTGAGTGTGTTTGAAATTGTTTCTGTATCTTCGTATCTGTTCCAATGATCCTCAGGTACCTTGCTGATTTTATCATAGTAGCTTTGCAGCCTAATTTCAAATCAAGGATTGTGCTGCTTCCTGCCTTTCCTTTGTTGGCCAGAATTGCTTTTGCTATTCTTGGTCTCTTCTGTTTCCAAATGAATTTTAAAAATACTTTCACTAGTTCTGTGAAGTAGGCTTATGGTATTTTGATCAGGATTGCACTAAATCTGTATAACAATTTTGAAAAAATGGCCATTTTCACTATGTTGGTTCTTCCTATCCATGAGTGATGGAGACCACTATGAAGCAGACTTGAATAGGACTTATACTAATCAATTGGTTTTTCATGTTCACTTGTAAATCTGTCCAAGGCCTAGGCTCCTTCTCTGAAATGGTGGACTCACAGTAAGTGAACCTCTATGAGTCACTAATCCCTACTAAAACCTGTAGTGGTGGATAAAGCCAGAAAGCCTCAAATTTGGTAAGATAAGATTACAGCCAAGGACACCTCGATCAGATCTCAACTGGATAAAGAGTGTAGCCTCAGACATCTCATTCTTGAGTGGATTAATTTAATACTTTATTTGGAGAAGTCTTTGAGTGGTTCCACCCTTCTTGGGTACTCTCCTACCTTCTTCTGATAACGAAATAAATATGGGTGTCCCAGAAAAGGTCTTGGTCTTAGCCCTGAGAGACTCTTGAATTCTGTGAGAGGGCTTTGATCCTCCTGGAGCCCTGAAATCATTCCATTTGCTTCTTTTTATCTAGCCTTCACCATATACTCATTCAGAAGACTGTGGACCTGATCAGCCAGCAATAATTAAGGGATATTATTAACCCAATACATAAGTAAGGAATATCATTTTGTTTTCTGATATCCTTTTAATCTCCTTTCTAATAATTTTCAATATATAAATCTTTTACATCGTATGTCAGATGGATTCCTAAGTTTTTTTTTTTTTTTTTTTGGATACTATTTTGAAGAGTATCATTTCCCTACTTTCTCTCTTGGTGAGTTTGTTGTTCGTGTACAGGAATGCTATTGATTTTTGCGTGTTAACTTTGTTCTTTTTTGTTGTTGTTGTAGTTTTGCTACTTGGAATTGAACTCATGACCTGTGCTCGCTAGTTGGGCTTTTGAGCTGCTGAGCTATATCACCATCCCTGAGTACTGACTTTGTATCTAACCACAAACTGAATTTCATTATTAATTCTAGATATTTTTGGTGGAGTTTTTGGGATATTCTATGTAGAATATCATGTCATCTGCAAACAATGATAATTTAATTTATTTCCTTTCCTATCCTTATTGCTTTTATTTCTCTCTAGCCTAATTGCTCTGGCTCATGTTTCCAGAATTATATTGAAGAGCAGTGGTGATAATGCACCTGCTTGTTTTGTTCCTGACTTGAGAGTGAAAGATTACAGTTTTTGTCCAATTCGTATATTATTGCTCTTGTTTGGTTTGTCATAGATTTTTTTTTAAAGTTTGAGATAAAGACAATTTATTCTGCTTTGTATAGTGTTTTTATCATGAATGAATGTCAGACTTTTTCAAAAGTACAAATTTTTCTGCATGTGTTGAGATGATCATGAGATTTTTGTCATTGGCTCTGTTAATATGGTATATTATACTTATTGATTTGCATATGTTGAACAATCCTTATATTACTAGAATGAAAACCACTTAATCATGGTGTATAATATTCTTTTTTTTTTTTTTTTTTGGCGGTACTGGGGATCGAACTCAGGACCCTGCGCTTGCTAGGCAGGTGCTTATTCCACTGAGCTATATCCCCAGCCCAGTGTATAATATTCTTGATGATTTACTGTATTCTGTTTACTAGTGTCTCGTTGAGAATTTTTGCATCGTCTATGCTTATTAGGGGAATTGGCCTGTAGTTCTCATTTTTGATTGGGTCTTTCCTTGGTTTTAATATCAAGGTAATACTTGCCTCCAGGAATGAGTTAGGGAATATTCCTACCCATTCAATGTCATGAAAGAGTTTGAGGCACTTTGGCTTTAAATCTACTCTACATATTTTTGTAGAATTCAGCTGTGAGTCCATCAGGATTTGGGTTTCTATTTTTTTTTGTAAGTTTTTAATTATGCTTTCAATTTCATTTACTAATATTGGTTTTTCAGTATTTTTATATATTCTTGATTCAGCTTTGGTTAGTCATACATATATAAGAACCTGTCCATTTCTTCTGTGTTTTCCATGATATTTTATTAAAGAGTTTTGAATCAGATATTCATGATCTTCTAAATTTTCACAGGGTCTGTGGGGATGTCACACATTTTTCATTCCTCATTGCATTAATTTGAGTCTTTCCTTTTTTTTTTTTTTTTTTTTTTTTTTTTTTTTTTTTTTTTTTTTTTTTTTTTTTTTTTTTTTTTTTTTTTTTTTTTTTTTTTTTTTGATAAGTTTGGCTTAGGGTTTTCAAGTGTATTTATCCTTTCAAAGAACTAACCCTTTAATTTATTAATTTTATATTATTTACTTAATCTCAACTGTCTTAATTTCTGCTGTGATCTTTATTTTTTTTCCCTTGTATGGTCTTTGTGCTTGACTTGCACTTTTTCTGGAAGGTTGAGGTACAACCTTTGGTCGTTTATTCCTGCTCATTCTGTTTTACTGATGTGAGAATTCACCACTATAAATTTCCTTTTCTTAGGATTGCTTTCATTGTAACACACACTTTTCAGTTTGTTGTGCATTTTCATTTAATTGTAGATACTGCTTATTTTTTTCTTTTATTTCCTTTGTGACCCATTGTTTGTTCAGGAGAGTGTTACTTAAATTCCATACGTTTATGGGTTTTTGACATTTCCTTTGCCACTGATGTCTAATTTTATTTCACTATGGTCAGATGATATGCTTGGGATAATTTAATTCCTTTGCATTTACTTAAGCAAGTACTATGGGCTAGTATATGATCTATTTTAGAGAACAACCCACGTATTGCTCAAAAGAATGTATATTCTGATTTTTGTTGGGTGAAATACTTTGTAAATATCTATTGAGTCCATTTGTTCACAGATTTGGTTTAGTTCTGATATTTTTTCCTGATATTTTGTCATTTTGCTTATCTCTTTGTGACAGTGGGGTATTAAGATAAGAGTCCCCACCCTCCAGGCTACATGAGCACACTGAAAACCTGGACTGGGCCTCTGGCAGCACAACAACAGGGCAGAGCCTGGCAGTCCACTGGGGGCAACCCCGTGGACTTGACTGGGTGCCCAGCAGCATGGCAATGGGGCAGAGCCTGGTGGTCAGCTGGGGTTGACCCTGTGGACTCGATTGGGCCCCCGACAGAGCCTTGCCAGTGTGTCTACTTGGGCAACCCTGAGGATTTGACTGTGACTCCAGACGCACTGCATCAAGGCGAAGCCTGGTGGTTCACTGGGTAACCCTGCCGATTCTACCAGACACCTGATGGCCTTTAGGGCTTATCAGTGGGGTATTGACTATTCTGAACCTGGTTCCCTGCTTATCTACTGTCTTTGAGGATGGGTGCTTTTCCACCTCCTGCCATAGCAATTTGTGTACACCCATATCTGTTACAGCACAATTTGAAGCAGCCATGTCTCTTCCCAGTGTGAGAGCCCGAGGGAGTAAATAAATCCAAAAGTACAGCTATTATCAGAGGGAAGATGACTGACTGGATGGTAGAACAGCAGAGATGAGGATGGAGAAAACTGATTAATCAAATGAGCCATCATCTGTATCACTGAGCAAAAAATGTGAAGATAACATTATGTAATACAGCAATCAGTGTTAATTTCCTACTATTTTCTCTATAATTTGGTATTTTCTTTATTGTTTTTGTGTTAACTAATGCAAAGATAACATTATGAAATACAGCATTCAGTGCTAATTTCCTACTGTCTTCTCTATAACTGTGTATTTCCTGTATTGTTTTTGTGTTATTCTGGTTTATATGTCTCCATTCTTTTGTCTTTAAAATTAAAATTTATAAAAAAGATAAGAGCTCCTAGTACAACTGTGTTATTGCTTATTTTATTTTTAATGTATATTAATATTTTCATATATAATTAGGTACTCCCATATTTGGCACATACATAGTTATGATTGTTATCTCTTCTTCTAGAAGTTTTCCTCTAACAAGTATGTAGTCACCACGTTCATGTCTTTTGTTCATTCTTAGTTTGAAGTTTATATTGTCTGCAAACAGAATACCTACCACTGCTTTTTTCTGGGTTCCTATTGTATGGAGTGTTGTTTTTGATCCTTTGATTTTCAGTCTATAAATTTTTCTTTTAGTTAAACGTATTTCTTGTATACAGCATATCGTTGGATCTTGTTTTTTGATCCATTCTGCCAGTCTGTTTCTATTGATTGGTCATTTGAGGCACTTATAATGCTGGTTATAACTGAGTTGTAGTGGCTTAACTTTGTCATGTTGTTTTCCTGCTGTTGGTTTCCTGCTTTCCCCTCTGTTTAATTGTCTGCCCTGCCCGGTTGTTTCTTTCTATTGTTGTTCTTGGAATTGTGGTCACTTTTGTCTCTGTTGAGAATATCTTTCAGTACTCTTTGTAGTATTGATTTGGTGGTCAAGAATTTCTCCACTTTTTTTTTTTTTTTTTTTGGTCAGAGAAATGTCTTATTCTCCATTAGTTTTGAAAAATAATTTTCCAGGGTACGTTGGTCAGGGTTGGAAGTTGTTTTCCTTCAGTAATTGAAGTATTTCACCTCAAGGTCTTCTTGACTTGAGGGTTTGTGTTGAGAAGTCTGCCCTGATTCTGATGGGTTTTGCTTTATAGTTCATGTGTTTTTTCTCTAACATCTTTTAATATTCTGTTCTTGTGCTTAACTTCTGGGATCTTTGTTATTATAGGCATGGGTATAGATTTATTTTGTTCATAGCTAATTGGAGATCTATATGCCTCACTTAGTGTATGCCAGATTCTTTTCCCATGCTTGGGAAACTTTCTGCTATTGCCTCTTGAAATAGTCTTTTTACATCATTTGTGTTGACTCCTGCTTTTTCATTGACACCAATAAAAATCATAAAATTTTTTGCATCATCTTGCAGCTGTTGAATTGTTTTTTCCTCATCCCTTATTTTTTTAAGAAATTGTGATCACTAGCTGAGATCCTGACTGCAAGATCTGAAAGTCTACCTTGCATTTCATCCAGCAGTTTTGCCAGCTTTCAATGAAATTTTTAATTTCTTGGATACCTGTTTGAATCTGTTTCATTTGTTCTATGTTTCTCCTATGTTGATCATTCATGGTTTCCTTCATTTTTCTCATGGTCCTGTATTTTCTTATTTGTTTCTACTCTAGATTTGCTGAGAAATTCCTTTATTGCTGTCGTCATTTCTTTTTTAACCTGAGAGATTATTTTTTGTCTGATTTCCTTTAGAACCTCATATATTCACTTTGCTATCACTTTAGAAATTTCAGGTGTGTGTCTTCCATTTTCCTCGATCTCATTGTCTTCTGCACTTGTTCTGGGTAGGCTGGAGGTCTGAAGTTGCATTTTGCTTGTGCATCTTGCCATTTTTTATTTCAGAAAATTTTTGTTTTCTGTGTTGATCCTTGTAAATTTTTGTAGCAGGTAGCTTTATCACAAGTATCAAGGCCTCTCTAGGAAAAGTCTGTTCTTCAAGGATGTCTTCTCTGTGTAGGAGGTTCTTGGTTTGTGTCTGTCCCAAGACCCTATTTTTCTAATCATTAAGAGTTAGTATCTGTTTGCCTCAATCCCCAGTCCTTTGGTGATGGGATGTGTTTAGGTTATTACCCTAGAGCCTCCCAGTATTGTTACAGAAGTGAGAACAGCTGATTACAAACAGATATAACATCCTAGCTAAAGTAGAATAATGAGCAATGGCAATAGCATTAAGCGTATTTTAGAAACTGACAAACTGAAATTTTGCACCTTAAATCATAGGAACAAAATCTACAGTTGTATAACAGCACCAATCATACCTTGGGTGCTTCTGTGCAAGGTATTTCCCCTGGTTAGAGTCGTTTTATCGTGTAGTTTTGAAATTTAAGATGGATAGGATAAAAGAGACAACCAAAAAGAAATAAAGCAAGACTGGAGGACAAAGAATGATAACACAGTCCTTGAGAAACTAGAGAAAAGGGCAGAAGAGAAAAACAGATAAGCAAGGGATTTTCAAAGTTGACCAGAAATCTTAAAGAGACTCTTCACTCATATGAAAATATGATTAATTCTAGAGAGGTAAATTGAGGAAAAGGGGAAGGAAGAAAAATAGATTAGAACAAAAATATTAGTAAAAGACAAAAAAGGAAAAGTAAACAAACAAAGCAGCAAAGAAAGAAGAAAATTAAAATTAAATTTTAAAAAATTCCTTCCGTGTCCAAGGGCCCAAATCTACTGGAATACAATGCTAAGCCTGGAGTAGAGTTAGTGGTAGATGTGAGGCTGATCTTGGCCCCTAGATGTGGGGGCCTGGGCCAGAGTCTTCAGCCATACTTTCTACATATCCCTTAATGGCCACCTACTCCTTATCCCATCTCTCTCAGTATTGCTCTCCCACTCCTGGTCCTTGCTCAGCATTTTCTGTTCCTCTTCCACTTCAAGTCTCTGTCCTCTCAGGTCATTTGTTGCAGGGTGGGCTGAGGTGCTGTGATAGGGTCTGGTCTTCTGCTTCGCTTCTACTGTTGCTGTCCACAGTTGCTCAGTCTCAATTCACCTGCTGGCTCTGTATGTTTACCGTTGCTTTGTGCCACGCCATGAGGTTAATCCTCTTGTCCATTGTGTGCACCCTAGCTGGGACCCTACTGTGTCGCTGGTGTTCCCACTGGTCTCCTCCAACAAACGTGCTGAAGAAACTACATAAAGAGTAGCTTAAGAATCTTGCCAAGACTAGACGAATGAAATTAAGCTCAACCTTCAGGTAACTATAATCCAAGACATTTTGACTGCAAACTATAAAAGAATCTGAAGTAGAACTGTCCAGACAAGCCACTTCTAAATTTCTGATACAAATTATGGTGTGAAATTTTAAAGATTTGTTTCATCAAGCTTCGAAATCTTGGTATATTTTGACACAAAAATAGAAAATTAATATAAATAAAAATGCAATTCAAAGTTAGTGGTCAACTTTGTGGAGAGGAGAATGGTAAAATAGTGGTCCCCAATATAATTGATAGATAAACTTGGTTTTGCAGGGAGTAAAATGTAACTTAGAGGACTGGAGTGGGGAGAGGCTGTTTACAGCATATTTCTAAAATATAGTATCACCTAATCGTTCATGATATTTCATGTACTTTAGAAAATTTGAATGGGAAAAAATTTTAAGATAATTTTCTAGTAGGTATTTGAACGTGTCTATCTTTTAAACAGTGAGTTGATAAACAAATAATTGGGAAGAAAACTATTGGGAGAGATTATTATGTTTAGGTTAGTAAAGAGAAACAGCCAAATTATAAAGCATTATACTCCAAGGTGTTATTCAGGTGCAAAACCATTAAAGCCTCATAGAATTCCAGAATAGAAAATAGCCATCTCCATGTAAGTGGATATTACTAGACAAAAGAATTACGAGCCACAGAGAATATGGAAAACTGATTTTCATAGCTACAGTGTTAAAGTTCAATTGTAATGCCTTGAAAGAAGAAGCAAAAATTTATAAAATATATTATTTTGGGCATAATATTTCCTAAGCAGAGTTTCATTCCTATTATGGTCCTTTTCCCCATCATAGATTCTTAGGTTAAAGAATTGTGGCATGTAATATTTTTTCCTGATATTCAGAATAACTGGACAGTATCAGTCTGCTTAAATAAATAGTCTAGTATTTAGATGAGTATGTCCACATAAGAAGCATTTTACGAAATTGATACTAAGTAGTTTACAACTTAAACTCACAAAAGTGAAAGAAGCAATTGTGTGCATATAATTAAATTAATTTTATGCAATAATTCTTTTCAATTTCCTGTCTATATAACCATAACAAGAGAGATGCACTTTATTATTATAGAAGATATATAAAATACAAGTGTGTGATTCTATATTATTGATTGTCCACCATTCCAAGCTATATAAAAATAAGGTCATTACAATTTTTTTTTTTCGGTACTGGGAATCGAACTCAGGACCCCGTGCTTGCTAGGCAGGTGTTTATTCCACTGAGCTACATCCCCAGCCCCCCGGGTTTTGTTAAATTTTGGATGGTACAGGTATGTACACCTGTGTGAATGTATCTCTGCAAGGTTGTTTACCTTTTATTCAGGGACTGCTTTGTGCTCATCCTAATTCTAAAAATCAGTATAAAATAAGTAAGCCCCTACCCCCGAAAGTGTTTCAAGATGTGAAAAGACTGATTCCATTCTTATCAGTAGCTTTGTTAGTTAAACTCTTATTTTAAGGTAAATGATATTTTAATTCCACACTGAATCACAATATTGGGAGAAGTATTACAATTTCAATACTTTGCAATTTTAGACAGCAGTTTATTTGCAACCCAAATGATTTATTTGGATTTTAATAAAAAAAGAAAAAACCTACCTCGAAGCTGACAATCTGTCTTTAACTAGAAGATCCATGTTGGAAAGGAATTGATGTAATAAATCAATTGCATAAAGCATTTTCTCTCTTGGCAACCATCACTTGGCAAATACTCAGTTTACATTGGGAGCCCATAGGACTCAGACTGCCATGGGCAGTGGACACTTTAGGGTTGGTATATCTTGCTCTGTGTTCCAGGTGCCAATGTTCTTAGAGAAAAATCTGCAGAATTGCAGAAATACAGAGACTTTATTGGTTGCACTGCCGTTTGGCAAAGAAAAAATGTCTTCCTAAAGTGATGTGCTATGGAAGCCAGATATTAAAACTCAGTTCTTTTCTTAAATCTATGACTACATGTCCCACTATAGATTTTAAGAGAACGTGATACTGCAAATATCAGTTTTATTTTGTTCTCCAATTACCTCCCTTCACTCATTTTTTTCCCAGTGCCATGTCTCCCAGGACAACGTAACTACATGCATTTTCTGAATACAGATGCATTCTTTGGTACCAATACCACTGATAAGCAAACGTTTTCTGCCTGTTCCAATTCTTAAAGATACATTGTGGTGTTGTCACTCAGCTTACAGTTTTTAAAAATTTCTACAAGTCAGTAATTTACTTATTCAGTAATGTTGAGTGAAGGAACACATCACTTAGGATTCAGATATTTTGAGTTTATTGGCTACTTTCTAGCTATAGCCTTTAAAATGTTATTTATAACGACCTATTATTTAAACTCTCATCTTTAAAATTAACATAACTATTTCTCAGAATTCAAGCAGAAATAAATGAGCATAAGAAAAATTGGCAGCAGTACCAATCTCTTAGTACCTCCCTTACATTTTTCAGGTCGTTTATAAGCTTTTCCTTTGAACTAATGATTCTTAAGGTGGAAAGTTGTCTTTAAACAGAACAAGCAATTCCTAAAACGCTCTGACATGAGTCAAAATGTTCCTTGAGTTTTGGACTTAACTTCTGTGTGAAGTGATGGATTGAATGGCAATTAGACAGAAACAAAAGGCATTTCAGCCACAATTATCAAGCTGCTAATATCCTCAGTGAAGCACAGCATGAGTCCTTTCTGTTGCCTTGCTGCGTTCCATTTGGCTATAATCCCAGGTTATCCAGGTTCTCCTGTGTGTTGAAATGAGCAAAAGTCTCCTGCTTCCAGGTTTCTCCCACTTCTTTGTCTAACACAACACCTGCTTTCCTGATGTGTTTCTTTTTCACTATCCAGAGAATGAAAAGCAAAGTATAAATGCTCCCTTCTGTTCTGATCCTTGAAGATAATTTTCCTTCATCTTATTTTCCACATACAAGCACACTCTATTAAATTTATTTTCTCACTTATGTCCTTTTGTTCTTTGCAACACTACCAGTATTTAACACCTTTAAAAATATTTTCTCCTTCTTTTTTTATTTAAAGATAAAAGAGCAACTACACATTAACAAAGAAACAGACATAAACAAAACAACACCCAGACAATAGAAGGAATACAGAATGTCAGATAAGGTGATAGGAAATTAACAATGGTTGTTGTACTGCATATTGTTATCTTCAAATTGGTTAGTCAGTTAAACAAATATAGGCATGTAAGGTTGATCAAACAATTAGACATTAACTGTTCCTTTCAATAAAGCAGTGGAAGTCAGCAGTACAACTATCTTAGCTAGCATGTGTGTGTGTGTATGTGTGTGTGTGTGTGTGTGTGTGTGTGTGTGTGTATTTAAAAGTATTTCCTACTCTGTACAAGACAAATAAATTAGTGTTTCTCATCTTACAAATAATAAAAAGAAAAATAATACTTGGTAATATTATTTAGAAATATCTTTACTGCCTAGTTATAGCTACTGACAGAAATAGTACAGCATCACATTTTCAAACTTTTGGCTTTTTCTTTTCTCAATGAGACTCCTGCACACCCAGCATTTTAATATTTAGTGCTCACCTCACTTCAGTTAATGAGAAAAAGCTACCTGAAGAAAAATCTGCCTAAATCATCAATTGATGTCATTTTGAAATATTTCTGAGAAAGAAGAAATTTTGTTCCTTTTTTGAATCTTGTAGAAAATGCAAACAGAAAGCTTAATATGGCAGTAAACTAAAACTGGATTCAGAAATCTTCACATCAAATGTAGTCATATATTAACGTAGAATACTTGAAAATGATGTATACAAAAGACACTCAAAATGTTAAGTGAAAAAAGTGAAGGAAGGATGACAAGAAGAAAATTCTTAAATTCTTACTGTAATTTTAAAGGTACTTTGTGAACATATATAAATATATATATGTATATTTAGAATACATAGTAATGTAACTAATGTATTAGACATGTATATGTGCATGTCTAATACAGCTAATGTATGTGAGAGAAAGAGGATGGTTAAGCTACGTCACTGCATTCATATGGCACATATGGCAGTAGAACGGCAGAACAAAGAAAATTAGTCTCAGTTCTTGTCCCAAAAGTATATCATTCAGAGTTGTCAGGATGTGGGACACAGAGCTTCAGAAAGTAGAAAATTCTACATTAATGTGCCTTGGGAAGTTCTTGGCTGGGCTTCACTAGCTGAAAAATTAGACATTTAAATGTTCATATAAAATTTTAAAAATAATTATGACAATACATCATTAAGTTTTTCAATGTGGCCCCAGTATATGAACCACTATAAATCAACCAAACAAGAGTCAGGACAATAAAACCCTTCTGCTCAAACTCCTGAACTGTACCGGGACTGAACTTGCTAGGCAGGTACTCTTCCCTGATTTACACCCCAGCCCCAAACAAATCTCCTTTAAAAAGTTGTCCGTACATTGAAAACACTCTTATTCATGGGACTCCAAGGACCAGAGGTGATGGAAATTCAAGCTGAAAACATGTCCACCAGAGTTGACAGCAAAGGAAAGAAGCAAAACACTTAAAAACAGATTTCTAGATTTAATCACCTTGAATTAAGGTATGTGTTAGGTTTTGTAAAATGCAAACTGAGCGCACCAGTATTTTGTGTTAAGCTTGAAAAATCAGCACTGATTTGGGACACCTGTTTTCACTGCTACTTATCCCAGAACAGATACCTGGAATGTATATGGAGAAACCTGAAAAACAAGCATATTTAGCATAGCGAAAATTATGTAAGATTCTAGATGCAGGTGTTAATGCTAAAAAAAAAAAAAAAAAAAAGGTAGCATAAGTTTACTTGTAAAATCCTGACAGAACAGACAAGTAAATAGAAACTAAAATTATCTTGTGCTTTTGGAGCATAAAGGGAATACTTTGAATTACAGTATGTAGGTAGAGATTTCCATTAACAAGAATTCAAGGTAAGCTTTGAAAGCAGTAAGTTGGTAGTCACTGCTCTGATAATATTTTTCTGCTAACCATTTTGCTCCAAGTTTCCCCTACACTATTTGTCACAGAAAATAGGAACATAACAGCACAGCAGATCCTGGTTTCATTGACTTCACCTTCATTTCCAAGCTTACATCCTGGTCTAATCATACAACCAGCAACAATTGCCTACATCTAACCAAGCATTTAGGTTGGAAGAGGAAACATCTGGGTTCTCCTGTGCACTTTCCTTCTCCTCTTTAATCATACATTTTCAAACTATTTCATATCTCTGCATTGTATCCAATGTACAGATCAATTCTGATACAATCTTTCCATGAAGGGCAGAATATCAGGTCATGCTGTGGACATATTTTTCTCACAGTTGTTTTCAACCTGTCAACTCTTTTGAGATTTTCTCCTACTTAGAAATAGTTTTTCACACTCTGATTTTTAAAACACCTAGTAAAATGTGAAACAAACAAATTCTCTTCCAAAATATTTCCAAAGTCTCAGCTTTTATTTTTTTTTCAGCTTTTATATCACTAATATAAAACATGTATATTTTCCCTCACATACACACACTTACAAAATGATGTAGCTATTCGTTATAATTTAACAAGTGATCTTCAGGTATTTAGGGGCTAGCTTGCATAGTAAATCTGCAGGGTAAGAGAGATGTATTTATTATATCTTTCCAAGTGGTTTCCCTTAGTATTAATACACTTTTAAAATAGAAATGGTAGGAGCTGGTGTTTTACAATTCATTCTGCTTTCTCAGGTAATTTGTCTCTCATTGTCTTTGAGAAATTCTACCTCCCCCAAAAGAAGTTAAGAATGCTGTTGACCATGTAAATACTTTTAATCATGAGTCAATCAGAGGTGAGCAATACAATTAAATTCTGTTCCAGAAATATTTTGAGTGGACCCAAGCAGAGTAAAGTTTAATAGACATCAAAAATTTGCTAGATGGTAAATTCCACAGAGAAATAGTGCCCGGCTCACAAGTTGATTCATCAGCAGAGATCCATATCTCAGTGTGCATTGCTAAAAGGAAAAAAAAAAAAAAAGCAGTACTTTATGGTGCTGCAAAGGCTACTAATGTTAAAGTGCACTTTGAAGAAAATACCAATTGTAGGAAGTTTTTAACAAATTATATTAAAATTAAGTAAGCCCTGGCTTCCAGAATCTCCTTGCTGTAATTCAGGAGGTAGTGGGTGTATAATGGCCTGCTTACCATCCTAAATGAATCATAATGAGGTACAGAAACAAACCCCATAAAATAGCTTTATATGCTCTCTAATGACTATATTTACACTGATTATGATTTTTCTTTCTTACTGTGACATCATAAAACACCTATTGAAAGATGTGATGCATCTCATTTTCTTTAGCGTGTTAACATTTCATAATTTTAATTAAGTAGTACAAAGTCTGTTTATGTTACACCTCATATTCAACATCTCTAAGGTGATAGACCAAAGTCCTAAGGAATACCATGGTTACCCACACAATTATCATTACAGCAGTGAAAGGCTTTTGAGACAACTACCAAACTCTCTTAGTTAATTTTCTATTGCTGTGTAAAGTTACACCCAAGTTCAGCAGTTTAAGACATTCAATATTAATTACATCACATAGATTTTTGAGAGAAGGAATCCAGTAATGCTCTAGGTAGCTGATCCTGATCAAGTATCTCATAGGCTTTTAAGTAAACAGTCTACTAGCATACCCTCATCGCAAGTGTGTTGAGCACCAGAGGGTATTCTTCCAAAGAGTTCAATCACATGCTCAATGGTTATTACATGGATCAGCTGATTATTACACGGATCCTACCAGAAAACTGTGTTTCTTCCCAAGGACTTTTTCAACAAAGAGCAATAGGTCAGCATGAAAACCAAAATATCTGTCACAGTCTCATCTCGGAACTAACATACTGCCAATCTGTCTTATTCTACTGGTCACAAAATCAATACTATTGCAAGTTGCAAGTTCACTGCAGTATGTTATGAATTCCGGGATGTGAGGCAGGGGCTACACATATAGCTAGAATAATCATATCTGTGAACTAAAATAAAACCTTGAAAAGTATCCTCAAATTAGTCCATAAGGGATCTGGGAGCCACTTTCTAAAAATAATTACAGCAGCCAAGTGGAAGGATGAATGCCCATAATTCTAGAACTCTGGGAGACTGAGGCAGGAGGAGCTCAAGTTCAAGCTCAGCCAGGGCAAATTAATGACTTAGCAAGACCTTCTTAGAACTACAACCCCCCCCCCAAAAAAAAAGGGCTGGGGCTCCAGCTCTGTGTAAAAGTCCTGCATTGAATCCTAATTTAATAAAACTCATAGCATATGCTATTCTTCTACCACTTCTTTTGATCACCACCTTGTTAGCTTTAGAGCCTCTGTTCACCTGTTTCCCAAGGCAACAAAAGGTATCATTCAATACAACTCAACTTAAGGCATTCTAGATGTTGAACACTTCTTTCATTCCCCGGAAACAAAGCTTCTAGGTACAATATAAAGTTCCCTGTATGATTTTGCTCTGGCCTAACCCCTGTGATATGCCCAATTGGTTAATTTCCAATTTTTAGCTTCTTTGGTCTTTGTTTTTCTTATTTAGGTGTCTTATCTGACAAGTACAGCTTACATTTCTGTTTTAAGAAAATTAGAAGACTTTTAAATATTAAGGCTACTATATAGAAATGATTACTATTTTTTGGATTATATATGATTTGGGGAAACTTACTGGGAATCAAAAAGACAAAAAGAAAAATAAATTAGAGGTACAGCAGCTGGGTGCTTCCATCCAAGGCCTTGAATACTGAAACATGTATTTGTTTTAGGTTCATCATCCTTTATCCAGATATTTCTAACTACATAAACACACTCTGCTTTTTCTGTGTTATCTCAAGCATCTGAGTAATTACCTTTACCTCAAAAGAAAGAGCAACTAAGGGCTGGGGATATAGCTCAGTGGAATAAGTGCTTGCCTGGCAAGCGCAAGGTCCTGAGTTTGATCCCTAGTACCGCAAAAAAAAAAAAAAAAAAAAAAAGAGCAACTGATGTCCATGACAGTTCTCTTATGTACTCTAATATAAAGAATTCCATGGCTTTATACACATTTATGTGGTTTTTGAAGATCTACTAGTGAAGCCACATATAACAAAGAATATGGTAAAGTTATGTTGTCCTGCAGGCTGTAAAATGTGTTGGAATTAACAGCCAAATATTTGGACAGCTTTCTCCTATAAGCAGAATACAGTAGGAGAAAAACAGTATATGGAAGCTGAATTACGTTGAAAATTATCCTGGGACAAGATATATTGTTCCCACATTATTCTAGGCTCTGCAGTGAGGGTTAAATATTACTGAATCCATCCAAGGAGGACTGTTCAGGTTAGAGGCCTCTCATCTTAAAAGTTTTGATCATAGAATTTGATGAACTCTGAAAATTTGAGGCCCTGTCTCGAAGTTGAAAGAATTTGAAAGAGATGGTAGAGGGGGAACCTGTGACTATGTTCTATGGCCTCATATTTACACTTGTACACAAAGATGAGGTCTTTCCTCCCTGCTTGATTCTTTGCTAGTGTTTATCTTTATTCCTATATTGTAACAAATTTCATTCCATAGAAAGAAATAGGATTTCCTAAAGAGTTTAAACTCAGATTTTGGATGTAAAGTCTTAGGAAATTTTCAACCATATTCCACTGGAAACAAAATTCCTTTCAGTTGTACAAGAAAAATGTACATTATGCTACATCAAAATGCTATTTTTTCTCAACCACAAGGAGACTGTATATAAATGCGGGTAAAAGCATATGGATTGTAATGCATATTTGTCGTGTGTTCATTGTTTTTTATTTAGTTCAGCTTTGAAAGAATCCCTCTGTGATACGGGATCTGGGGGAG
The DNA here is from genome assembly GCA_004027595.1 of Dinomys branickii. Classification (NCBI taxonomy): domain Eukaryota; kingdom Metazoa; phylum Chordata; class Mammalia; order Rodentia; family Dinomyidae; genus Dinomys; species Dinomys branickii. The sequence goes on from PVLD010003718.1 coordinate 73,489, forward strand.
AGGTGGACCAAATCTTCCACTAACTAAAGGACACACCTAGGAGCTTGGCTTAGTGAATCACATTTTGCCTCCCCAGATATTAAATATTTAGAGAGAATCCCAGCTATTCAAGAAAAATGTGCAATTATTCAGACTGCCAGCACCAGTTCTCCATGCCTGTACATACCGATGGTGTCTAGGTCATTTCCTACACTAACAATGCTGGAAATAGCATCTACTCAGTTTGTTTAAGTAGTCCGCTTCTGTGGACTTTGCTTTGGGTGACTTTATTAGCTTTGTCGTCTGTGTTCATTCTAGAATCATATTTTTAATCATCCCAACAAGTTATTTTCATTCTTGTGTTACATGTCTGCATTTGTAACCAAGTAGAACTGATGGGAAATACGTTGTCTAAATATGAATAAAAACTATTCCTTGTCCCAGAAGGGAGTCTGGAAGAAAAAGATGAAAAAGGCAGCAATCCACTGATGGCAAAGAGAAAGTTGAAATGCTCAATTTACATTGTATCCTTTATCAAATAAATATGGATATAGAAAATTAAAATATTTAAAAAATAAAATCCTACCCATCAGAACCCAGAAAATAAAACACATGAAATTTGTTGTATGACATAATATAAGAAAATATTATGATTGCTTATTTGTTTTTTGGTCTTTCCTAAAATAACACCTCATTAAATGGCTGTTAAAAGTTGGAGTGACATATGGCATTGAATATTGCAACAGAGAAATCTTAGAGTTGTGAAAATTTTGAGAAGTCTTGCTGCAGTTTTTGACTAAATTAAGACTGTTGTATTTATTATTCTAACATGACAGGCGATGGAACACACCCACGCCAAAAGATCAGAAGTGAAAAAAAGGTTTATTACAAATATGTTAATTTGTCTCATTTGAGGTGTTTTGCTACAGGTTTCTTGTACTTCCAATACATTCTTGATCTGTAAATACTATCATGTTCTTAACTCACATATGAGATTATTGTTTATTTGTACATTATGTATATATGAACCCATCTAGTTTCATGGGCTTAAATAACGTGAATGTGCTGATGCTTCCAAAACTTCTTCGTAAATCTGATCTTTTCTATGCACGCCAGACTCATACACTGTATACAACTACACAGTATTCAGCGGTGAAACCACAGGAGATCGTTTCTTCTGTTTTTGGCTCATATCAAGAGCATTTCATATGTTTCAAGCTCATAATCAATAACTTCATGTGAGCGATATACAGTAATCTCACATCTAACATTGTCCAAACAATACATGGTTTTCCACCCTTCCAGCTCCTCATCAAAATTATTATTCATCCTAGGAAACCATTTTGCTTGGTTGCTCATTATCAAAGCTAATGAAGGTTCTTGATTTGTGGTGTTTTTTTAAATAATAGCTGCAAATATAACAGAGAAACTTAGTTTCCTCCTTCCAGCATATCCTGTGCCAGGCCTTTCCACATCTGAGAATGAAGTCCTGTTAAAGGCGCTCTCCCATTTTTTATCAGCTGTCTGAGGTGTTTTGATTAGTATTTCTGCCTATGCACTTAATGGGGTTTAGAGGATTCATTCTACTCAGAGGGGAGTGCAGAATTAAAATCATAAAGTATGTCATGCTATTCTCATGAAAACATAATGGTTTTTCTACCAAACTTAGGTAATAAAAAGTGGTCATTTATCATGGCCTGCAAAACTATATGTGATCTGAGTCAGGTTTATTTTTCTTCCTTCCACCAGGGGCACTTTTCTGATGTGTCTTTGCATGGGTTTACTGCTTTCCCTGCAGCAAGTCAAGCTAGCCCCTCCCCCAGGACCTTAGTGGTGTTCCTTTCTTCTCATGGTTTCCTAGAATGGTCTCCTCTGTGTCATTGATTTTCCAGTGCAACCGTCCCTTCCTCACAAAAGGTCTCTGAGAATTCTGCCTATCCAAAGTGCTTCCTTCGGGGATGCTCTCTCACACATTATTCTGTGCTTCTCTTAGCAAGTTCTCTGATATTTCCACAAGTACCTTCACTTATTTATTGACTGTTTTTTCTTTTGCTATCTCCCCTTATATCTCAGAATACAGGTTATTTAATATTTGAGAACTTGTTTATCTTGATTGCTATGATAAAATCTTTTTTCTATGCCAGGAACTGATATTCAATCAATAAAAAATAAATGCAATGAATGACTAAATCTATTCTGTGACCTGGTAAAAAGGTAAACTGAAAATACATCTAGTTATAAGAGAATCATGCACTGAGATGTTTGTAGGGTAGTCTATTCTGAATAATAAAAGTATTTTATAGATATTTCACCAGAACTGTGAATATTCAGCATTTCCATTGTAAATTTTCATAAGTACTAATTATTCTTTAAATTATTGTGAATGTAGCTAAAATATACAAGTTTACATCAGCTATCATTTAACTTCCTTAAAGAAGAGTTTGCTTTAAAGAATTAAATAGCAAAAAACATGATATTTTCAAATTTTAAGATGAGATAAATTAAAATGACTGTCTACATCTAACTATCAAAATAGATTAAAATGAAAATGAAATGATTATTGTACTTTTATTGCATTATTTTTATTCCAGCTAAATGTATTTCAGTTGATAATAAAAGCAAAATATATTAATGGACTACTCTGTCATGACTGAATGTGTATATGAATTGTGCAATGTATAAATCAGGCTGAACACATCTATCTTCTATAATATTCATCACTTCTTATGATTTATCATTTCAAATGATCTTGTTGTTTTCCTTAAGTGAAAAAGGAGCATTCACCAGAATTCCTTTCCCTGTAAAATTCTAGCTGTCTGGTCACAAAAGAAAGTTTTGCAACATGTAGTAGGTAAATGTGAAGCCAGCGTCCACATTCACCCTCCAAAATTTGATGTACAGTGAGATGTTGAAGCTCACCCACTGTGTCACAAACCTGCCATCTTGTCACAAAATCTGTCACAGATCCAGCTGGAAGAGAGCAGCAGCTGGGGCTTTATTCTCTGCAGCTGCTACTGGATCTTTATACTCACATTCTCCTAGTACATGGCCGGCTTCTTTGGAAGTCCCCTGGTGAAGTGTGCTAGCCCTGTTGCAAGTCATTCATTCATTAAAATTGAAGGATTCAAGGTGGGAAGGCATCCGTGCAGGTTCCAATAAAGTCAAGTCCAACTTGTATGTATCTTGTTAGTTCTAGTTTGATCTTGCTTTTTTGATGATTCAGTAGCTGGTGACAACTTGAAATTTCATTTTGAAGGTAACAGTGAGTTGCTGGATCTCCCCTTCATGAGTTAAGAGGCAGGCATAATATTTACTTATTTATATTTACTTTTATACTTACTAAGATTTTTAGATTTTTAAGTGAGAAATATCTCATTTGGCCCTGGTAGTTCAGCTTTTAGCAAGTACCCTGAGAAACTGTTAATTTCGCATGTTGCCCAAACAAACTCCTTTCTAGGAGTCTCTGTTGCTTGCAAGGCGTTCTGACATGTGCTCTGTATGACTTTACAGTTTCAGTTCTGCTGGATGTGTCTGTGGTACGCAGAGATGCTATATAAAGTGGGTATTATGCAAGCCTCTGTGAAAACTATAGTGCAACCCTCAAGATGTTAGTGCAAAATTTAAAAGAAAACTATGTCACCCTCTAGAAACATTCCAATTTTAAAAAGGAGCTTTGGCGTGAATGCCTGACCACAGGCAGCAAATACATCATGTAAAAATAAACAGGATGTTGTATGACTGATCAAAGCATTAATATACAGGAGAACAGCATTACTTTAGTATTAAGTGAGAGTGTGAAGCACACCCCAGTTCTGAAGGCTAAACTGAGATGTGTTAACACGTGTCAGAGGTCATTAATCACAGTCATATCCTTTGCAAGCCTCACTATGACTTTCTATGCCCATTAGGCTGAAAAACTTTTCCAGCACTTTTATGGATGATTTTACACGATGTGCTGGCACTACTTGGAAACAGAGAACTACAGAATTATAACTTAATACTGGAAAATTCCTTAAGGAAAATTAAGGAGAATCATTCCACTGGACAGAATTTTGAGTAGAGCATCTGCATATTCATTTTACCAAGAAAGAAAAAGGACTAGGAATAATTATCTAGACTAATTTGGAACAAGTGGCAAATTATTTGGTTGAATGATCAGGACACGGGAAGCGCACAATTAGAAAATAGTTGGAAAGGCATTCTAGGGAAGAATTATGTAGTTAGACTTCCTCTCTGAGGGGACACACAATATGAAGGTGTTTGTAGCCCATACAGAAAACAAAGATCAGGCTGGGGATATAGCTCAGTGGCATAAGCGCCTGACTGGTAGGCGTGAGGTCACAAGTTCGATTTGTGGAACAACAACAACAACAAAAAGACAGAAAACAAAGTTTGTCCCTGCAGATGACAGTCTCAGTAATGGTATGAAGAAAGTGAGCAATTCCATGGATGTAAGTCAGTCTCTCACCCCAGCTACTCCTGGTCTAGCCCAGTAGGCACATAGACTTAGTGATCTGGTGATAGGGATAAATGATACACTGGCTTCACCAACATGGGCTTTGACAAAAAGCCTGATTTATCTTAATTATGCCTAAGTAACCAATTCAATATTAAATTCTAATACTGTTGATGACTACAAGTGAAAATATTCCAGTATAGACAGGAGGTATTTTGTTTTCTCTGGAACAGATACTTACTCCAGATAATGATTTTTCTTACTCTACCTAGAAAATTTTGGTCAAATGCTTTAGTCAATTCTTTGGTTTTTCCAAGGAAGGGTAACTAATTTTTAGTTTTTCTTTTTTCTTTATTTTAAAGAGAAAAAAACAAAACAACACAGATAAAAACAAAACACAAAAACCAATAAAAATGATACAGAATTTCAAAACAAGACGGTAGGAATGAACCATGGTTGTTATATTACATACTTGATCTCCATTGGAGTTGCTCAGATGACCAGGTGTAAGAATGCGAGGTTGATGAAACAATTAAAGAGAATAAAATTTATAAAAAATGTTTAGAAACAATACAGAGTTTCACTAATCAATATGGTAGGAATTCAACAATTGTTGTTATATTGCATACTGTTGTCCTCAAAGTAGTTGTTCAGATTACCAGATAGAAGCATGCAAAATTGGAAAAAAGAAAGATGTAAGCATTAACTATCCCTTTCAGTAAATCAATAGACATCAGCCGTTCAGTTATCCCAGCTGCCCTTGTGTATCCACATATTTCCCTTCCTCTTTTCTTTCTTTTCTCCTTTCCCTCATTTCAGTTGTTCTCTCCTTTTGAGCAATTTCTTTCCCTTTCACAATATCTGCTGTACCTTTTTTTTTTTTTTTGTGGTACCAGGGATTACCTTTTAGGTTTTATTTACTCTTTCAGGTACCTACACTTAGGAGACAATATGATGTTTACACATGAGGGTCTGATTTTACTTTTGAGTATCGTCTCTAGTTGCATCCATTTACCTATAAAAGCCTTGAATTTAACATTTTTTATAGCTGAGTAATACTTCACTGTATAAAAATACCAAATCTTTTTTATTTGTTCCTCAGTTGATGGGCATTTGAGTTGTTTCCAAGATTTATCTATGATGAATTGTGCTACTATAAACATGGGTGCACATACACCACTGTGGTATGATGTTTTCAGTCCTTCTAGAAAAATACCCAGAAGGAAAATGGCTGGGTTGGATGGAACCTCTAATCCTAGTTTTCCGAGAAATATCCATACTGTTAATGACATCAAGGCATTTTTTTTTTTAATTCGTGACTTTTAAACATTTTAGGTTCATCATCTACTCTTTTAAAAAGATTTGACCACACTGATTTCCACCTTGATGTCATTATTAATACTCAGCACAGCATTTTCTCTGAACAAAGAACTTATTTTTATAGAAAATTAAGTTATTCTGTGGATTCTTATTTGTGTACCTGACTATTCTTTTTATTGCTGCCACAAAACTAAAGCAGCAAATCTGACAGCATGGTGGAGTAGCTGCTTAAAGATTCAGTTATATCGCCAGTAGGGCAGTAGGTACCTTGCAGACTGGAAGTAATGCCCTTCACTGTATCATACCCACTCCTCATCAGTGCTCGCTCTAAAAGGAGCTTCTCTTCTCTCTGAGATGCATTGGTCTGTAAATTAAAGTTATTTATCCTGGTGATTCATTAGCAAAGCTTTCCTTTTCTTTCTTCAAGTTCCTAGAATTCTGGGTTTTGGGACACGTAGGCATTATGTCTATGGGAGCATATTTTCACCAAAGGACAAACAATGGTTCTAATAAACTGGCATTTGAGGGTGCCACCCGGCCACTCTGACTTCTAATGCTGCCGAACCAACAACCAAAGAAGGAATGTTTTCTACTAATGGAGATGATTAGGATAAGGGCCAGTGTATTATTTTAGGAGCTAGGTTGACCCGACACAATGATATAAGAGATTGTGTTTAGAACATAGCTAAATCCCTGAAGTGTTAATTCTTCAGGAATGTGAGGGGCAAGAGTCTTGTACCCTGTAACTAATGTCACTTTAAATCTACCAAAGCTAAATGAGTCAGACTTCTAATAGCTCAAAACTTTCATGAATGAAGTCTGGTTCTCCTCATCGACAGAAAAAAATACACCCAGCTAAGGTGACTGAGGGCAAGCCATTAAGAATGCATAGTAGAATACAGGTATAAATACCGACTATGTTCCTAAAAATAAAATGGTTGCAGAAACAAAGACCATAATAATTTATATTTCTTTATTTTATTGATATAAAGTATTTGAATGCGTGGATATAATTCACAAATATTTCTTCCCAACTATACTCTACTTTCAAAGATAAATATTGGCAGATACGGACCATATATCTCTATATTTTATTTTAAAAATTCACAGAGTATGACGTAGCTTAAAGAGGAATTGACACCACACCCGGGTGAGCAAATGTTTTTGTATCCTTTTGAGAATAAGATTAGCATATTTAAAGTTGTATGTGTGGCAGTTTCATTATTACAGATGGATTAAAGCAATAATACATAATTTTGCTACTGCATTTATTTAGAAGTTTGTGATAGTTTTCTATAGTGCATATGTGTGACAAAATGACAGAAAGTGAATTATGGAGACTTTGAATTGTGTTGATTTAGCTCAGCTGATCTCTTATCTCCTGAGCTCCCTGTCACCTATGGCTCTGTGGAGATAAAGTTGACTTAATGCATAGAAAGTTTGAGGAGCTTCGCAAGGCAAAGTGAAGCAGCAGCTGTCTTTCCTTGGGGCGCAGGGGTCAGTATTGGGGGGCGGCGCCAAGCCCTGCTTACTGAGCTGTACTCCAGTCATTTTTATCTTTTACTTAGACAGCATTTTGCTAAGGCGTCCAAGAATAGTCTTGAACTCATGATCCCGCTATAACCTTCTAGACTGTGGGAATTTCAGTTGTGTGCCATCATGACTGGCTCCAACAGCCATCTTACTACTAAGAACGTCAACTTTAAATGCTCTTGCAGCTCACACACTTCGCCAAGGTTGTGTTGATACTCTGTAGCCCTAGGAAGCAGCTGGGCTTGCAGCTACTTTACCTTTTGACTACCCTCTTTTTACACCATCACCAGCTCTTAGTGAGGGTCTGCGCGCAGTTTCCCGGCCCAGTGTTCACATTAGCATTTTGTGGCTCACAAATATCATGAACATTGTAGGCTAGGTTTCCAGCATTGCTCTCGAGTTCTAGACTATTCTTAGAAGTTAACTTGTCACTGCTCTCTTTGGGATCATATCATTCATTGGTTTTTTTCCAAAGGCCTCAGGATACTGAGATTTTAAGGCTGTAACGTGAGTATGAGCAACAGCCATACAGATTACTATATCTGTACCCCTAATCCCAGCAGGTTGCATTCCTGTGATGGTCCAGCTATATCATTCTTATCTGTTTTATATTTGTCTGACTGAACTGCAACTGATGCACTGATAATGAGATAAATTAATTTTAAAATTTGTAAATAGGTTACTTATCTCCTGGATTATTCTTAGTTAAGGAGGAGCCGGGCATGCTGAAAAAACTGAAAGAGAGCCAGTGCTACTGCAGCCAAGAGAAGAAGGTGAAAGGTTAATGAGGGTCAGATAAACAAGGGCAAACATGGCTGCTTATCTCTTAAAAGTATTAACAGTTGCATAACTAGGTCTGCATTTCAGAAAAGTTTGAGAAAATGTCAAGAAGAATAGAAAGAGTTCAACTGGGACTGTGTTTTAGCCCTCAGAAAGAAGCTTGTGCTTGGTTGAAGATACAGAAAACAGCATTTATGAGGTACAAGCAAAGAAGTTGGTACTGATTCGAGTCAAGGGATACAGCAGGAAGAGTTTCAGGCTATTGCTGCTATTTCTTATAAAATGCAATTCTTATGGGCCCATTGCAGGAGAACAGACTATGGTTTCTGAGGTTTTTAATTGGATTAAAAAAAAAAAAAGGTTTTTTTTTTTTTTTCGGTACTGGGGATCGAACTCAGGACCCTGCGCTTGCTAGGCAAGCGCTTATTCCACTGAGCTATATCCCCAGCCCAAGGTAAATTTATAACAATGGGTTGATTGATAAAACTGCAATATTAGTTTTAAGTGATTTAATTGGTACACTTTAAATACACATAATGATCAAACTCACCATAGAAAATTTGCATCAATGCTTAATATATCTTGATCCTTTTTTCCCTGTTCCCTTCCCCTCCCTTCACACCCTCTTCCCTCTTCATTTACAAAAGATTTATTGCCACGTTTTATTCTATTCTCTTCTTTCTTGTCCTTTCCGTTCCTTCTCTTTTCCCTGCTCCTTCCCTTGCTCCCCAGTGCAACATAGTTTTATAGAATATTTGAGAAGAACAATTTACCTATTGGTAGAACGAGGGATTGAAATAAGTTCTTTCTGTAGAAAATCATCTTGATCTTAGTGTTATATTGTAATTTTATGATGCAATAGATATAAAGTGGATACCTACTAAGTTAGTAATTTAGTACATAGGATAAAATATTTGCAAATCCGTTTCATGAATGTGCTTCTTCGTAACAGAGAAGTGGGAACCTGAGGAGGTAATATATTTTACTTCGTGGAGAAGCAGCTGTGGCCACTCAGTAGAGGATCTATTAAAGCGGAGCCCCTAGGACAGAGTAAATGGGCAAAGTGAGCTGCTCATTTTCTCACATTCCCGTTGGAGGGAAAGCACAGTCGCCTAACTTCATTTTGTTTCTTTGTATGAAAGTAAAGGAACTGTGTTTTGATCAATAATTTCCTCTACAATTTGAAATGTAGATAACAAGTGCAGGGAAAACAGCGGGACAGAGAGCCACGGCCCATGTAAGTGGAAAAATGGCACATTCGACACCATCACCTTGTATCAAGAAAGAGACACAAACCGGTCTTGTGGGAAATTGGCTGAGGATTCACAAGAGAAGATGGAGAAGTCTAACATCCAAAATTGACAATATTTCTTAAAATACCACAACTCAAAGCTTTCATGGTTTGATCTCTGGAAAAAGAGCTGATGAAAATAGAAGCAATAGACAAGATACAAAAGAAAGCATTAGAGTAATATTAACCATTTTTGTGTTCAAAACAGAAAACTCATCAGGAGAAATAGAATGCATGACTTCTACGTAATAAAGACATTGCCAAAACGTCTCTTGATTCGAGATCAGTTTGCAGGTGCCAGTTTATTTTATTTTGTCAAAAATGGTGAAATAAAAATCTAAGTGTAAAAGAACATAGAAAAGATTGAAATTTTGTACAACATAGCTACGATCTTACTGAAAATTGGTTTAATATTTTTTTACCAAAGTTTATTTGAAAAAGTAAAAGTGAAAAGTGAGGAAGACGCTAGCCCTGCAGAGTGAACGTGGGCTGAAAAAAAGAGGGAAAGTAGATAAAATTACAGTCCAGAGAACGCAGGGTGCATGATTATAAAGAAAGCCACGCTGGCCTGTTTTGCAGTTGTTGATGTGGTGTTAGATTCACTTGACGCCATATATTTCAATGATGAGCAGGAGAAGAATCAGCATGCATGCTGGGTAACGCTCAGTTATAAACAGGGCAGTTGCTAAATTTTATGGCTTACAAGTGGCTTTTTATAGATGTGTGTGACACCAATATCAGCACATAATACAGTGTCATCATACTTTATGTTCAAGGAAGCTGAGATTTGAAGAGAAAATCTGCTTATAATAACAAGTCAGTGTGCCTCAAGAAGTCTGCCATGGATTATACTCATGAATATTTTTGATCTTGAACTAACAAATTTCTTTCAAAAAACATTATATCAGGCTTCATTATGTTTATATATTTGTTTGACTCGGTTTCGGCTTTATAAAAAAGGAATTTTACCGTTCTGAGTCGCACACATGCACATAGTCACACACATGTGTATGAGTTATTTCATATATAACCTCAGTAAAGTAGTTCACATTACTACTATACTAGAATGTATAACCTTCATTTCCAAATATGTTCTAGGAACAATAATATAAAGGGTGTTTGAAGTATTTCAAGGTTAACTTGTGTATCTCAATGTATTTTAGTCAGGTAACAAAAATTAAACTTGTACAAGTCCTGTTTTCATTTCATTTCCTTTGAATTAATCTAGCAAAGCCAAAAACATTTAGGGAAGTGTAAAGAGGCCTTATATTAAATTGCAAAATATTTTTATAACAAAAAGGGTAATGAAAACGAACATATATTTTAAAGATTAAATAGTAAGTTCCATAGAGTCAAAGAAACAGGTTTTATTTTGTTCCTAAGCTTTCTTGGATTTTATCTTTTCATTTTTGCACTCATTTCTTGGGTTTTTTGTTTTTGGTTTTTTGTTTATTTGGTACCAAGGATCGAACGCATACTTCAGGCTTGCCAGGCAAGTGCTCATGGTGCTGAGCTCTATTCCAAGCCCTTTTGTGCTCATTTCTTATAAGGTAAAAAGCGTTGAAAGAATGTGTTAGATTGGTCAAACAACTTCTCATCAACTGCTCCTTCCAGTAAAGCGACATAAGTCAATAGGGCAACCATGTTAGCCAGGCTGCATACACATACGTACATACGTAGTTGTCCCTTTCTTCCTTTCTTAGGGGGCTACTTTTTCAATACATGCTTTTGGATTTTTTTATGGCATAGTCTCTTATTTCCTTAAATATCTATTTCTTTTTGTAGCAGGAGTCAAGTTCAGGACCTTGCGCGTGCCCGGCAGTCGCTGTGCCGCTCAGCTGTATCCCTGGCTCCTTTCTTAAATATCTAAGTGCTCATTGTAAATGTCCTTGTAAATTTCATTTCCCGTCAGTCCCTTTCATATTTGATGTTTTTAACGATACTGTTCCAGGTGCTCTTTCATTACTTCTTTACATATTCTTCCTTTGTGACTCCGTCACAGGGCGGTTGCATTCTGATCATCCTTAACACTGTCACCGAGCCACAACGCTGTTCGTCGGAAGATACTGTAAGATACTTTTCCCCTTGCATATCTCAGAAATACCTAATATCATAGTTTATTTATTTATTTGTCTTTCTGAGACAGGATCTTACTATGCAGTTCAGGCTGGGCCTGAGTTCCCTTTGTATAGCCCAGGCTGGTCTTGAACTCACAACAATCCTCCTGCTTCAGCCTCCCAACTGCTGGGATTACAGTCCTGCATCCCACACGCGGCTCTATAGTTTAAACCTATACGTTCTCCTCAAATTTCATGTGTCTGGAAGGTGATTCAGTCACACCGCCACAACTCCTAAGCACATAGCTGAACCAGGAGTTAGTGCCTGGTGAGAGGGGGTGGTCATGAGGGGTATGAGCTGAAAGGTTTTCTCTTCCTCTCCTCTCTTTCCTTTGCTCTCTGCGTCTTGGCTGCCAAGTACTGAACACCCTTTTCTTCAGTACCTTTCACTGTGTCATTTTGGGCCTAGAGTCGGCCCATTGTGAACTAAACCACAAGTCAATGTAAACCTCTTCTTTTTCAGATTGTGGGGTTTAGGTACTGTATCAAGTAACAAGGAAAGTGCTTAAGAAATCTAAAATTAAAACGCACTGAGTGCTTTTTATGTAGCTGGCACTCATGTGAATATTTTACTCTATGAATTCTTTTAACAATTATAGCAGCCTCATGCTTCTGTTACCATGCATATTCACTTGAGGAAGAAATACAGAAGGAGTAGTCAGCTTACACAGCATACCCACAAGACCCCGCTGGTAAAGTGCTGATTATAAATCTGTACTGACTCAGAAAAATACCAAATACAACAGGTTCCCTTAAAATCCACAGACCTCAACTCATCATTTCCTTTCTGGCATTCAATCATTTTTTTTCTCCAGTAGGAGTGCCTCCGTGGTGTCTCAGCCAGGAAAACAGCACCACAGTTGACACCCTTGTCTGCCACCTCAACGGCCTTTGAATCCCACAGGAATTATGTTGTGTACTCAATGAGAGTGTTTTCATTTAAGGTTGTTTTTATTTCCACACTTTCCCGAACTCCTTTGTGTTTTGCAGAGATGAACAGCAGCTTTCAAAACTTTCACTGCTATCATGTGGGCCTTTTGTCATCAAAGTAGAACAGTTCCTACCTTTTTTCCATGACTAATTAATTTTAATAAAATATTCCCATGTCTTCTTGAGTTTAAACAATTCAGTGAATGTATACTCTAACATTAAAGTACCGAAGTAATAGCTGTAGCATGTAAAGTTCTCATGCTTGGATCTTTCTTTCTGAAACTTGTATCCTCTCACTTAGTCTAATACATGTTTATTTATATTTAAGATTCAGTCTGGAAATCATTGCTGGCAGGCAATAATCTTGATCCACCTCCCAACAACTGAATCTTGTGTAAATGACCCGGACCTGCTCTGTCATTGATGCTTTATTTTCTATAATTCTCACTGGATCTTAAACTCAACTTGGCAAGAACGGTGTCATTTTGGGTCACTACTCATTTAGATTTTGGGCCCCTCTCGCCATTCCTCAGGCAATCCTTAAACAATGACTGAGTGAATGAATCAATAAGTGATTATATTCTCTTGTTCCCCAAACTGTTCAATTATAATATCTTTTCATGAAAATCCTAAAGTTATGAAATGTACAATCTCCCCCACTAATACGTTATGCAGGCATTATTGTTTTATGGATTCAGAATTCCCTTTTCCAGAATGCAAGTGTTCACTTGTCATCTAATAACTCAGGAATGGGATACATTTGTATTCCGTGTCTACCCGAATGCAAAATTGCTTCATGAACACTAAAACTATACTGTTGTGAAGTCCCTTAACATAGGCACTTAAGTACTACATTATAAAGAGTGTGTTAAATAATGGTCTACTGGCTTGAAGTTGCATATCACCTTTCCCTGAGAGCTGGCTATACAATCCAGCAGGTAGAGAGTTCAGCAACTTGTATATCGCTGACTTTCCATACAGCATTGTCAGTTCCATTTTTCATCTTTCTAGTCTCATCTTTGTGAAAATGTCATAGGCTGCTGATCTTGAATCAAATTTATCTGAAATTCAAACCTAATGAAAAATAGGAAATGATGAATGGAAAGTAGTCACAGCCATCACTTTAGATCTTACGCAAATAAATTCCTCAAACTATGGGACATCAACACATACGCCTGTGGTAATGGGAGCAGCAACAAGATAAACGAACGTCACAGTGAATCACAACTTATTAGTATCCATGCTGTACTGGTCGTCTGAGTAATGGCTTAGGTATCCCACGATGGAAGCCTTTTTTGTCATTCAGTGTCTCATTTCACCTACTAAAGATTTCAAGTACATGTCATGGACTCACTTTAAGTGTTTATGAAGATATGGAATACAAAATGTATATAATATTAAAACAATCATTGATGGTAGGTATCAAAGTCAGACACAAAATTTAGTGTATGCGTTAAAACTATGAAGGTATCTGAGTGAGAAGGGGAGGGTCTAAAACAAAAATCAAAGCTTCTCCTGCTTTTCTTGGATTGTAGTCAAGATCAGTTTCGAGAGACTCTCCCACCTCCTACTCAGAGTACAACAAACCACACGAAATAAATAAGCATGAAAAGAACTATACATATTTTCCAAGCAGTTAATGTGCCACTTTATTGAACTAAAAGGAAACCTGGATGTTAGAAAAGAGGGTCTTGCTTGAAACAGTTCTTTATTTGAGAACAAGTTTATGTACACATGTTATCATTGTTATTTCATTCTTTGCTCTTATTACTAAGTCTTCCAAGTGCTCTGATGTTGCTGAGTGCTCAAGATGCATTAGGCACCTTGGCACCAGACAAACATTAGCTTTCTCACTGAGTACTGCAATTTGTTATCTCTAAGAGCAGGCTTCAGCTATACCAAGTTCTCATCTAATCTGTAAGTATTGTCTCTGTCTCCAATAAAATATACCACAGATGCTCTGCTAACCAGAAAGCTTCAATGAAATTGAAGAAAATATTCAAATGAGCAAGGAAACAAGGGAGTGGGCAGGAGGAGAGGAAAGAAGGGACAAGGAAAAAAAGGCAATAGAAGAAAAATGGAAACAGCAAATGAACAGGAGAAGAGGGGTTGGAGGGAGAAGGGGGAATGGGAAAAAAAGAAGCAGGCTCCATCACAAATAGGTATAAACTTGCTATGATGAATGTGATCATTGTATACATTTAAATTGTAGCAATAAAAAAGCCAAAAAACAGGAAAAATGTGCTTTAATTCTAAATCTTGGAGAATTTTAAAAACAGAAATCTAAGAATAAGGCAGATATGATTGTGCACACTTATAATCCTAGCACTTGGGAGGCTGAGGCAAAAAGATGCCTTAGAATTAGGCCCATCTAGATTACACAGTGAGCTCAAAGCTAGTCTGAACTACATAGGGAGGCTCTATCTCAAACCGCAAATAAACAAACAAATAAAAGTGAAAAGTAAAGAATGAAAAGAAACAAGAAAAAGAAATCTTGTAATATGTCAGATCATAGGAAAAGAGTGGTTTTTAAATTTTTTTTCAGTTCTTCTTTTTTAAAAAAGAAATATCATTCCCGGATTCATATTACTGTGTCTGGAACTAGGTAACTCGGGAAAAGTAGCAATTAATTCCAATGACTGTGCTAAGTGATATTTTTTGTTATTGTTTCAAGAAACAGATTGTTTCACTTATCTGCTGAAATCCTTTGAGAATAAGAACATATTAAATTTATTCTTTGCTGACAATGACTTTCAAACTCATCTAAAATATGGTTTGTGAACACAACTCATTTCAGAGACATCCTTGTAATCCAAAGCATTTGTGTGTCAATGTAAACCTCCCCATAAGAAATAAGCTGGAGCCGTCACACGGAGCCCTGTCACTGGCCCCATTTTTGTTTTGAGACGGGCAGTGCTGAGTCACAGAGTTGCCCAGGCTGGGCTGCAACAGGCTGGGCTGATGCTTCTGTTGCATCCTCTCAGAGTGCTGAGATTGCAGGTATGTGCCACGACCCTGACTTTAATTAAATCATATATTAACAAGTACATTACATTGTATATGACAAAAAGTAAAATATTTTATTGTGCAACATTTAACTGTCATAATTAACATTCTCTGTAGTGTTTTGGACAACTACATTTTCATATGACTGCCAATTGCTAATGTTTAACCTTCATTGTAAATACTTAAGTTTGATGACCTATTCACTTACTTAGACTTACCTAAAAGTTTTAGGCACATTTTATAACATTTGGAAAAACAAAGTTATATTCATAAATACAATGCAACAAAAAATCATCAAATGTATTAATCGTGGGGAATTTATCTTTTAAAGCTGAAATGACACTGTTGTAAAATCAATCAATACATCTAAAACTATTTGGTAATTTATACTTAAATTGAGATACTAACTTTGCATTTTCTTAGAATGAAATGATACACTTTAAATTGACATTGCCTAGCAAGCTTCTCTTAATAAACTCACTAAAAATTAGTATCTATATCTTTATAAATTACAAACAGAAGACTATCTATTGTTAAGGTGTGTAACACATCCACTTACAGTTTCTAATAAAATGCAGAAAAATAAAAAGATTTACTGCTTTTCCAAGTTTAAAACAATTTTAAGAAACATGTATGACATTTACTTTATGAACTTTTCATCTTGGTAGTTATCAAAATAATTAAGATCATCTGGAATAAATTAATACTATGTTTCTATGGAGAAAAGTCTGCTTTAGGTGAATGTGTGTGTGTGAATACCTGTTTTGTTGACCAGTATCAGAATTCAGGTAGATTAAGGCAGCTACACAGATCTATTGCTTATGCAGAATCCAACAATATCCCATTCTGTTATTGCAGACTAACCTACACTGCAGAAGTTAGGAAGCTCCATCTTGTCTTGGATTCAGGGAGAATAATTCATGAGATTCCACTGGAAAAATATTGACCAGTTACAATCTTATTCCCTTTCTTAGTTTTGCTTGCAGGTCAAGCTTTGTTGGAGCAGTGGCATATCAAGGTAACAGCACCAATAAACTGTAGGAAAAGACGATAACTGTTAAGGGAGAGCTCTTCAGAATACAGGGGTATTCATTTTCATCTCATCTCTAAATTTAGAGTAGTAGGAAATGTTCTAGTTAACCTACTACTACGTTTGATGTGATTTTTGGATTATTTTGTCTATATTATTGATGGTACATTCTAGTAAAAGACAAAAGATTTATGCATTCTGAAGAGAAACCAGAGTATACAGTATGTTTTAATCTGCTCTCCAAAAACAAAATGAAATGAACAATGAATAGTTTAAGTGAGATAGACTTGGTTTCTCTATTGAGCCACGATCTCAAGCAATTAGGCCAAGGCTAGCATCGAGCTCTGCTACTTGGAGGAATGCAGGTTTACTGCTTTTCGACTGTAAAATATGGAAGTCTGTGGCTACCATCATGAACTCTAAAAAGTTTGTTTGAGCACCTAGTATAACGTTCCACTCAAGCCTGCACAAGGAGAAAAAGCATAAATACATGATAAGTCTTTTTACCGATTCCTTTTCACGTCATGTCTAAAGGTGGGCATTTAACTTGGCAATACTATATAAGCCAAAACAGTCACATTAAAAGCCACCTCAGTAGCATGTAAGCAACATTGTGTTTTAACTGAGTAATGACATACTCAGCTAAAATTTCAGCACTGTAATATGAAGGGGCATAATCATAGATTGCTGTGGTTTAGGCTGTGTGTACAGTAAAAGCTATGGGTTTTAAATGTTTGGGGAAATTTCTGTGGAAAAAAGAGAAATGTGTAACAGAACCCCTAGCAAGATTACTATGCATGCCCATGGTCTTTTGAGATTGCACTGTATAAATTTTCTTTTAGCTTACACAAAATAAAATAATTTAAAAAGAAAACAATATTAAAGAAATATTGCTGTCTATCGCTCAATAACCAGGAAATACTGTTACTCCTTCTAGCTGACAACACATGAATGGGTGGTTTTGGACTAAGAGAAATATTAACAGCTTTTGGAGAGGCTCATTCTAGGCACTTAATGCCAAGCATATTCTAGACACTTAATGCCAAGCACTTTCCCTGTGTTCTGTACTAATAAATCCCAGATCTTGAAGTTCCACATTATATAGCTATAGTTTCTACATGGAGATGATTGTGTTTCAATTAAACAAATAAGCCTGTTTACTCAAAATAACCTGCCATGCTTTTCTATCACTTTATCTGTACAGTCGTCATTTTGTTCAAACTTCTACATTGCTATGCAAAGTTCAAGAACAGTTCAAAAGTAACCACTCTCTGAAGTCTTCTAGATTCTGTCAGTCCAACGTGATTTATTTGCTTCCTACTGGCTTCCTATAGAATCTTATCCAGTTTCCTTATAGTGCTTTTGTGCATTGATTATAGGTGCATTTACTTTATGAATGAAAAGAACCAAAGAGTTATGAATAACCTTACAAGTTCAAAGTTTAAATAATTTACTTACTAGGCAGAAAATAATCCCAGGTATATCTGACCCAAAAGCAAACTTCCTTTTCCATTGATCATAGCATTTCTTTATTCTGACTGAAAATAGAACATCAATTTACAGTCAGGGAGACTTAGGTCAGGCACTGGAAAACATAGGATTTCTTTTACCTAGACCTATGACCTAAAAGTGCTCTTAGATTGTTTCAAAAATTTGTCAATTCTGGATATTTTTTAAAAACATGGCATATAAATCAGTTTCATCCTCAATATTACTGACTTCTTTGCTAAACATATTAAATGATTGTTCCATAACAAATATGTATATAAATTCATACTGAAACTTACACAAATCTGCACATTAGGTGTCTTCAGATCTCCATTATGCTCTTGGTATTGTGCTATCCTGAAGGGTTTAGTTGTGAAGAAGATGGTCCAAGCTGTAGCAATTCTGCAAAATATTTTCAATGGGAGAATAAGAGTGAAATTTTCAAAGAGAGAGACATTAAAAACAAGCAAAAGATCAAAGTCCTCTTTCAGCAGTATTAAATGCTACAAAAAAACTAAATAAAAATAAAATGAGGGAGTTGAAATAAAATACAGAATGAAAATATTTATATTGGGTGGTCAACAAAAACCACTCTTAAAAGGTGACATGGAGCAATAAAGCATGTAAAAATATGGAGAAAGAGAATATCAAAACACACTGGTTTTGTAAGAGTAGCTCTGCTAAAGTTTCACAGAACATGACACACCCAGGGAAGAGACAGTGCTACAGGAAGAGCGTGGGCAAAGGAAAAAGTCTACAAGTTGTAGTGAGAAAGAGAAGCAAGAGTTCAACTCCGTTTGACCCTCTCACTACTGCAGAAGGTTTGAAAGCTGCTGAAATTTTCTGAAGCAAGGAAGGAATCGAAACTCTTTTACCTTAGTATTGATGATGTTGGTTACACCACAAAAGAGCAAAGGAAATATTTTTAAATAGCTTCAGTAAGAGATAACAGCTATGTTACAGTAAAATGATAGCAGTAGAAATGATTAACACTGGCTAGATTATGGGCATTTGGTTTAGAGATAGATTTGATAAGGTTTAGAATTGGATGTGGGATCTGAAGACAAGCAAGAGATTAAAGGCAAGACTGGGATTCAGCTGGAGACCCCTGTGTATTTTTGTATCTTTTCAGTGAGAGAGATTAGAGCCAGATACATATGTGGGGAAACTGTTGTTTTATCCCTTTAGAATTACATCTCCATAGCATTCCTAAGTATCATATGAGAACATAGAGTACAAGAGAAAGATTTGGGCTGAAGATCAATACTGTTTTAAATACACATACCAAAGAAAAAATGAACACATAACAATAAAAAGATAGCAGCAGGCCTTAGGACATTCCACGATCTCAAATTCAGCAGAAAAATATCCACATTTTGCAAAAAAGAATAACAGAAGGGAAGAGACGTGAAAACCAAGTACAGAGGTAAAGATACCAAGAAGAAACTTACTTTAAAAGGAAGATGCAGTCATCCGTGTAAAACGCTGTAGTGCAAAAGAAAGCAGCCGGACAGAAGCAACAGCTTTAGGTTGGGACAGATGAAAGTCACCGGTGTCCTAGGGACATGGCTAGGGTAGATTACAGAAGAAATGAGAGAGGACGACGCAGGCACAGTAGTTTATGGACAGCTTTTCCATAAGCTGAGCTATAAAAACGGAAAGGACTTAACTGGAGCATTTTATTTTCCTGGGTCTGTCTACTTCCCTCCTTCTCTCTCTTCCTTCTTTGCTTCCTCCTCTTCTTCCTTCCTTCGTTCCTTCCTTCCTTCCTTCTTCTCTTTCTTCCTTCCTTTCAACCTCCCCCTCTTCCTTTCTGCCTCGCTTCCTTTTTTCCTGTCTTTCCTCCATCCTTCCTTTCTTTACTTTCTTGAGTAAATTTTATTTTACATGATACTAAGGTTTGGAATGTGAATGTGCCCCCAAAGCCCATGCAGTTTTAGGTGGACTTTTGGGAAGCGGCTGGATCACAGAGGTACCGGAGCTGACTTCTCGTAGGAGGCAGGCTTGGTCAGTCGAGGTGTAACCCTCAGAGCCTGACTTAAAGATTCTATCTCCCTTCCCACTTCCTCACTTTTTCTGCTTTCTGGCCACCATGATGTCAGCACTTGTCTCTGCCCAGTTTGTTCCACTAATATTGTTTCCATGCTTTGGGGCTATTTGAAGCTGTTTCTACGTTTAAGGCTTCTGCATTCAAAGTTTTAAAGTGGAGAGGCAAGCATGAACTTCTCCTCTTTTAAACTGTGCATGAGAAGTAGTTTGTTCCAGTGATGAAAAAGTGACTAGGACAGATTTTGGTACCAACTGTGCAGCTGTTGCTCCTATCACCTAACCCTGTGATTCAGAAGCCTTGGAACTGGCTTCTGGGAGTAGTGTGTGAAGGTTTGGAGATGTTGGCTAGAGAAACTCTGGAATGCTCCAAAATGAATGCCGACTACAAATGTGGAAACTAAATGGCAGGTTCAGGAGGTTTTACCTGAGAACAAGGACTCCATTGGCAATTCACTTGAAACTTGTGTGTTCTGCGTAGGCAGAATATTTGTCTACATTTTGGTCATGCTCTGATAGTTTTCAGGAGTCTCAGGTTTAAAGCTATTAGACTAATCTGAAAGAGGAAATTTCAAGGCAGACCGAAATGTTGGCTCTGGAATGGGTACTGCTGGTAGATTTTTGCCCTGAAAATCAGGCACAAAGATCTCCTTTGAAAAGTTTGAGTGTGACCCAAAGGGACATGCTTGTAATATTGGTACCTTGGAAAGTGTGATATCTGTAAAACATTTTTAAAAGCCAAGTGTTTTAGATTAGGACAGTGGGAAAGATGCCTTAAGGGCAACTCAGGAATCGGAAAGACCCCGACTTCTGCAGGCTCAAGGGTGTAAAAAATTAAGGTAAACTCCTTTTTTAAAACTTTGCTTTGATAAGAGATCCCCAGGGAACCCTACTGGAGAAGGTTAATCTGTGCAGGCATCAGTGCTCAGCTATCAAGGCACTGAGAGACCACACATAACCAGGATGCTGCTACTGAAGCTGGCAGCAGATCTTGGCATCACCGATTTAGTGCTTATTTTATGTGCACACAGAATGCAAGAGCTTTGGCTTTGGGGAGACTTGCACGCAGATCTCAGAAGGCCTTGGAAGCCAGGTATTTTGTCTCAAAGAGAGCAGTGCAGCAAGCTGTGAAAGTGAAGCCAAAGGTGCACTGGAAAGCCCAGGAACTGCAGAAGCCAGAAATGTGGAACTTTTGCTGAAGAAAACCACAGCCAAGGAACAAATCCACCCGACAGAGAGACCGTGAAGCTAGAAACAGCGATGTTGAAGAGGCAGGGCTGCTCGAGCTCTGGGGAGTTCGCATCTTTCCACAACTTGTCCCAGGGGCTGGACATAGTGTAACAGGATTTAACGTTTGCCAGGCTTCATTTCACGCTGGCTTTGGTCCCATTACTTTCTATCCCCACATGTCTCCCTCAAGGAATAGGAAAGCACACCCTGCACCGTTGTATGCTGGAAGTATTTAAATTTTTTTCTTTTTAAAAAAATTTTACAAGTTCTTAGAGCTAAGAATTGGCTTTGTGTTTCAGAGTAGACTTAGGACTTGACCTTTGCAGCAATGCTGAAATTATTAAGACTGCTTAGACTTAAAGATGACCTAAATGCATGTTGCATAAAGAAATATGCATGAGTAGTTTTGAGGAGAATATTATAGTTTTGATCAAGAACATCCCACAAAGCCCCGATCGCTCACAGGCTGGGTTTTGGAAGGTGACTAAATCATAAGGGAGGTATAGCTGACTTGCTCTTCGGAGGGGGGTTCTTGGAAAAGGCGGGTCACTGAGGGACTCGGTTTCCCTCTCTCTTCCCAGTCTGTCAGGTCTGAAAAACTTTCTTCTACCCAGGAAAGTGAACTTCTCAGGAAGTTCCTTCCACTGAGCCATATCTGTGATTAAGCCTGCAGAGCACAAAGTGCAAGTTCTGAAACCAAGATCCCAAACAAACCTCTCCTCCTTTAAGTTGCAGGTGTTGGCTATTTGTCCTAGTGACAGGAAAATGGCAAAACATTTGAATTTCAGATTTATAGAAAAGTTGATAAGTTAGTGGAGGGCTCACCCATACCTCAAATACAGTTTCCCTTAGTATTAACATCTTACTCTAATAAGAATACTTTTTACCAGTAGTGAAGCAACACTAAGTTGTTACTGCTACAATCCATACTTCATTCATTTCCTTAGATTATAACTAATGTTCTGTTTCTACTCAGTCTCTCACTTGGGATATGATACTCTTTTTAGTATCACGTCTCCTTTAGTTCCATTTAGCTGTAATTCTTCTATCAAGACTTGGAATTGATAGCTTTGTCAACTTGGAGGAGAACTGATGAGGTAAAACTACCCCTCATTGCCCTTCAACTGGCATTGGCCTGTGGCTTTATTTCCCTCATGAGCAAACTAGAGTTTCACATTTGGGAAGAAAAACCACAGAAGGGAAGTGACATTTTCATCACAAATTCAAGGATGCGTATCAGGAACACTGTGGGTGGTGACCTGGAGCTCCTGGTTGAGGCAGTGATTGTCAGGTTTCTTTACTCTAGGTCTCCTTTCTTCATCTTTGCATCTGTACTTTTTATAAAAGCAACTGACTGTACATCTCATAATAAAGAATGGGAGTAATGTTCCATTCTTTGTCTTGCAGTTAGTGTTGATAAGAGGAACAGATATAATATATAATACAATATTTACTGTACATTGTATTTGGTATATAGGGAATTCACAAAATAGGATTACAGTGGCTGCCAAAGAGTCAGGGTCAGA
This sequence comes from Dinomys branickii, assembly GCA_004027595.1. NCBI lineage: Eukaryota > Metazoa > Chordata > Mammalia > Rodentia > Dinomyidae > Dinomys > Dinomys branickii. The sequence continues at coordinate 96,221 of PVLD010003718.1, forward strand.
AGAACCCAGAAGTGCTGTCTGCACAGTGGAGAGCCATGGGAACCAGTGAAGGTCACAGGCCTTGAGGTCACTGTAGGATGTGCTGTGTGTTCCTATCAGAAAGCTGAAGCGTCTACAGTGGAAGGCCGAAGAGTCTGCACCAGAAGCCTGGAACTGGAAAAAAACATCCAAAGGTGAAGGCAAAGACTAGAGATCCTCCAGGGAAGCAAAACAGGGAGACGTCCTACTTCCCTCCGTTTCTATTCCATCCGGGTCACAGCAGACACTCAGGGTAGATCTTCCTTCCTGTTTGCAGCTTACAACCAATCACCCAGAAGCACTCAGATTTGGGCTTCCTTTTCCCACTAGGCTTTACTTAACCCATTCAAGGTGACACCATGATTAACTCTCACACTTAAGTGCAGCTTCTATGTGTTCAGGATAAATACGCACGAGATATTTGTCTCTTTCCTTCTAATCTACTTATTTATGACATCATTTATTTATAATATCATGAGCTTCTGAACACTGATTTTGTACTTTGTGTAACAACCCAATAATACTAGGTCACTGGGGAGGTACCTTAAGTAATTCTTGTCTTGGCCTTTAGGGAGCCTTTTTGACTAGGCCCTATAACTTAATATGCCTTCTTTTGTGCAAAGTTTTGAGCATTTTTAGACACTGTAAAATACTCCTAGCTCATCTTCCAGTATTCCTGCTTCATTTCTAGCACTGACCATGTTTCCAAGAAGCCCTGGTTCCTGGTGCTGAATGAAAAATGATATGAGAAACCAGAACCTGCTGGCTAAATGTGCTCACTGCTCATGGCGTATTAGCGCTTTTGGAAGCTCTCATTGACAGAAAGTGAATCGAAGTATATATTGCCCCTGTATGTGCAGTGTGAAGTAACTATTTTTATAGGTACATATGCATGTTGCTTTTAAGCTAGTTATGAATTCATGCTCTTGAGTTCATGATTCTAACTGTAGTCCATTAATATGTGGGCTGTTCTTTACTCCTCTTGCTTATGTGCATGCCAAACTCTCTAACACAGGGAAACAGTTCCCACCATGCACCATTCACTTAGTTATCTACCAGCTTTGGAGTACATGAAGAGAAAGAATCTCACATGTCCCAGTGGAAAACAGTTTTGTCAAATGATATACTTTTCTAAGTGACCCTGGGTCTGGTGGTGAGTTTTTGATACAAGACCAAAATCATGAACCATGACTAAAAAGGAAAAACGTTCAACTATATCAAAACAAAATCTCCTCTACTTTAAAAACTGTGAACAGCTCATTGAATCGGAAAAGAAACAAAGTTTTAAAATTATACTGCTTTTCGAATTTTCCTGACTCAATTTCATGCTACTTTATGTACGTAACTAAACTGTGCTTTATCAGAAAATAAAGATTAGCAAAAGGAAATGAAGATAATGGGACCTGTTTTCTTGAAGGCAGAATCGGTCAGTGGAATATTGAGAAATCATCTTCATGTTGACATTATTTCCTTAACTGTAATTTATGAAGCAAATATTAATTAATGAAAGCAAATGTCACTTAGTTCTACAGTTAACGCTTACTGGAAAATAGGATGTAGTTTGTACCTTTGCTTAAAGGAATATTCTTTTGCAGGAAAAAGTGAGATATGGAGTCTCAAAAAAGTGCAGATTGCTACCAAGGAGCTCTATGACATTAATATATAGAGATTTTCTGATTCCTAGCTTTATTTCTGTGAGATTTTGATAATAGAGTTGATGGATTTATTTGGAGAACTCATGGCAATAACTTAGAGCAATACAAACAGGCAAGGCTCTTTTACCTGTTTTGAAAGTAGGTTTCTTCTACCTTCCAGGGAATGTATTTCCATTGTTTATGTTGTCTTTGCTGTGCTACCAAGAGATATCTTCATTGTGTAGCAGTTATTAGCAAGTAGCAATGATGGTTCTTACTAGGAATTCACACTGGGCCTTGTGCTTCGCCACGCTTACCGGTGCCTCCCCTAAGATATTTGAAGTGCATAATATCCCTTTGCCTAATCACTCCAGTGGCTCAATCAGCCACTGTGCAGTACTTACAGTGTGTACCCTATTCGCTTCTTACAGATCGTACATGTAACTCAGATCCCAAACACCAGTCTACTGTTTAGTTCACAGCATTACTATTAGACAACGTAAGTAGAACTCAACAAAGATGAAAAGCTTCTCTGTTTCTAACAGGAATCGCCTGCCAACTCTGCAGAGCAGTGTTCACATCTAAATGACCCCAGGGTTGGGGACAAGAGAATGTGCTCATCTTTGGTTTGTTTCTCCATTTTGGAGGGATCTTTGAAAAACTGGATTGAGAATATAAAACTACTGTAAAACCAAGCCCTCTTAGTTGGAAATATAAACATGAACTATAAGCAAAAAGCCAAGAGGAACAGAGAATATTTGAATATTGTAAACTAGTGAATTCCATAGAGTATTATAACTAAACTTAAAAACATGCAAATTTTTCAAGTGCATAGCTGGATATTTGCTGAGATATTGTGCATGCTTAGTAATACAATAAATTTTAATAAATTTCCATTGCATTAAATATTAAAATGTTAGCATATACTCTACATACAAAAATTATGCAAAAATTTGTAACTAATACAAGCAAATAGATTTAAACATTTTCAATGAAAAAGTATTATCATACACTATTAAGTAGTTTATGATAAGTATTAATATTGCATGTTTTAATTTCAGCAGTATGGTACAATAGTAACGAACATGTACATTCCAAAAATATCACTACAGTGTCCGCAGAAGTTAAAAATATGTTGTTAAATTTATCAATCTTTTACAATAAGGTTCTCAGTGTAGATGGAAAGAACATATTATTAGAAGCCAAATTATCAAAGCTGTCATACGAAGAAATAGAAAACAGCAATAACCTGTATCATTTAGTAATTACATAATAACGAGAATATTTTTACAAGGAAACACCAGCCCAATATAACTTTATTAGTAAATTTTGCAAGGCATCTAATAAAGAAAGCGTTCAACTATTACATTTTTTAGGAATCAGAGAACTGAATAATTTCCAAATCATTTATGAAACCAATGTTACTGAGGCCCTTAAAGCTTCCATGCAAAATATGCAAGAACTAATGTTTTCATTTAGAAATGGAAAAATCTTTAAATACATTGTTAAATCAAATAGAATAATGTAAAATGATCATCTGTAAGGATCAGGTGGACTTTGACCTCACAATTTTTAGGCAACATGGGCTGGGGATATAGCTCAGTGGAATAAGCGCCTGCCTAGCAAGCGCAGGGTCCGGAGTTCGATCCCCAGTACCGCAAATAAATAAATAAATAAATAAAAATAAAAATAAAAATAATTTTTAGGCAACATTGTATTGGTTGAAGGCTTTTGTCATTGAACAAAGCTAGAAAATTAAATAAATATCATACACATTGAGTATAAAATGAGTAGAGTGGAAAATTTTCTCATATACTGGCCAGTTACTTTGGCTGAATCACTGATTATAGGCAAAGAAGTAAGTTGAAGATTGATAATCAAGGAACTTAGAAAATTGAATTTTATTATTTTTCTAGCTATTGTACTAAAATTCTGGCCAATAATCCAGAAGCAATCACAGCACAAGGACTACAGCCTCACTCTCTAATGACCAAAGTAGTTTCATCTCTGTAAATCAATATTAACTTTCAACAATAAGATCATTTATTTCACTACTATGTGTATATCAATATGAGTATTTGTTGCAATATATTTAAGAACAATCAAGAATAATGAATCAAAGAATGAGCATTCATAGGCATTGAAATAAAATGTTACTGAATAAATGCACATTCTGTGTTCTGAGCAGAGGAATTTCAGTTGAATGTTAAATTTAAAAATGTGTTTTGCTTTCGTTCTGTACCGTGTTGCTCTAAGAGGCCAGATCATAGGTCGAGGAGGATAAATGTGAATGGTTAACAAAGTGAACCTGAGTTTCTGCCTGCTCAGCACATTAGCACTCATTCTACCTGCTTTTCCTGCAAATCCTTCAAATACTTAAACCATCCACCCTTTTCCACTTTTCTATTACATCTCAGTCTTTTAGTCCTCTTCTTGTACCTACCAAAATAAAACTTGCTGACTTCTAAGTTGAAATTTGATTCTGGTGTTCTTACTATATGTAATTGCCTGACATGAAATAAGCAAAACAATAACAAAAACACATGTGTTTGCTCACCCCACTTTCCATTAGCTCAGATAACTGATTTTTCTCTGTGGCTTGAAATTTTAATTAAGTGGGATGATTCTGGGATCACATAAGATTAATTTTCAATTCTAAGTGGTAATTAAATGCTGGGATGTATATTTTATTAACCTATTGGTAGATACTTAATTCACCTTTTAATTCTTAAATCAAACACATGGGTTATATGCAATTACATTTCAATTTCATGTTTATCTTTTTAGGGTGAATGGTGATATTTTTGCTAGTATGCATCACCCCTGTAAGCTACTTTCTACACTTGATAATTATGCTCAGGAATGAACTCTAATTAGAATATTAGTCTGAGAAAATATAATTGAGAATGTAAATCTGAAGAAAAGCAAAAAGTAATTGAATCCGAAGCAAAATATAACTGGTATTTTTATTATTTCATTGTTGTTTCTTGTATCACCTTAAGAATGAACTGTATACAAATTACGTGACTGTGGGTGAATAAATAATAGTCATTATAATGTGGATCCAACCGTTTGAGGACAGCACAGAAAAATAATATGTTTGATTTATTGTAGGTTCAATACTGCCTAGGCCTAAGAAAGAACTGCATGTTTATGTGGCTTAATAAACTGCAATAATGACTACAACTAAGTGTGATAGCTCCCTGGAACTCTCAAAAACTATAATGGATGTGGGATAAACTATGACATATTGTTTTCAAATACAGATTTAAAACAAATTTTCTCCCTTCAGGTAATTAATGAAGTCAATGACTAGGGCATAAAATACTAGTATCTTATTTATTGTATGCAGAAAACTTTATAACACATATTTTACATGCACTTATGAGGTGACTGTATTTGTATTTGTGCTTCTTACAGAAGACAGAAACTGAGCTCAAAGAAATCAAGCAGGTTTCCAAAGACCACACAGATCATAGGTGGTGAGCTCGAACTTCAGTAGGTTTTTTATCTTAAATACAAATATTCATATTTTCTATTATGTTAGGGAAGCATAATGATAATTTCATGCAATTCATACAGAACAAAAACAATTGTAGTTTTTACCTTACTTCTCTATGGCAAATTTTAAATTGCTTGAATATGCATTTCAGATCTCATTTCCAATACCATTATGTTAACGTTTCTCACTATTCCTGCAGAGCAATTAGAAGTTAATGTTTTTTTTTTTTTTTTTTTGAGGTACTGGGGATTGAACTCAGGACCCTGCGCTTGCTAGGCAGGCACTTATTCCACTGAGCTGTATCCCCAGCCCTGATGTTTCTATTATCCTTTGGAAGTAAAACCAGGAAGAAAAAAGCAATTATGTATTATTCAAATCAGTCTCAGGGTCTACGATAGAATCGTGAGTTTTCCCAGGCCTCTGGTGCAGCAGTTTAGTCCAATACCACTCTTCTGTCCAAATCAAGTATAGAACAGTTTATGAAGTCTGCAAGTGTAGAATCAAACTATCTTCCTATATCTGTGGAACAAAATGCTTATTTACCTGGCATTGTTACTTTTCCATTTCTTCTTAAGAATCAATAATATGAAAAAAAAAAAGAAAAAAAAAGAATCAATAATATGTATAGGATTCATTTTGCTTATATATACAATCTAACACATAACATCTAGTATATGAATATTATATATATGCTCTCTCGATGAAAGTAACCATTAGATTTAAAGTTTTCAGCAGTACAGAGAAATATGATTAAGTTTTGTTCACCAGATAAAATTTCTTATGTTTATTAAAAACAATGCCATTTAGGAATCCAGATCTAATGACCTCAGACCATTGTTCTTTCTCCTGTATCCAATTGACTTTAATGGTTTGTGTAGTTTATTATTAACTATTTAAAAAGCTTTCTCTTTTTTTTTTTTTTTTTTTGTACTGGAAATCAAACTCAGGACCTTTCACTTGCTAGGCAGGGACTTGTGCCTCTGAGCTATATCCCCAGTCCTAGAAAGCTTTCTTTTAATACATAAGGATCTTTTTGAGAGACCCTGTTACTATGAAACAAAAGCATTTACAAAGTTTTCAAAATGCCACCATGCCAGGTATACTGTTGTAATAAAAAGACTGAGCAGAACTTTATTGCCAATTTTAAGAAGCAACACCACAATCAAAATCAACTCTAAAATCATATCATAGAATATATGGACAAGTGGGCTCCTCATTTTTCCTTGACAGAAATTGAGAATTCTAAAGTTTCATCTTATCTGTATTTTACACTGGAAAGATGCTCAGAGAGATCGTACAATTAATGTATGTAAGAAACATGGCCTCATTCCAAACAAGGGAGAAGCTTATCAGAGAAATGCCAGTTTCAATAAAAATTCTAACTGATCTTCTAGTATATAGGTTCCCCTAGAAAGTTATCAAACTCAAAATATAAAAAAATTATTGTGAAACTAATCAAAGTGCAAGTACAATACATGCAATTTACTTTGACAGCAGATACTTTACGGTTTTTTTCCCTAAGATCCTAGGAACAAAATCTAAACAGTACAATTTGTGACAAATGTCAAGAAACATTATTCTAATAAATGTCATTGCAATAATCAGATGGAAATTGTTCTGAGCATTACAGTCCCATATAATCAGTTTTGAAAGAAGGATCAAAGGTGTCAACTCAAGACCATTCAGTGAAGGTACTTACCAGATACTTTACCGGAGAGAGGAGAGACATGTAAAAATCACTCTGCTCAACTGTAACTCTGACTTACAGGCTTTCTAAGTAGAGACTCTGAACTTAATCCTCTTTTGAGAATGCAATTATGAATTTTAATGGGAAAACCAAGAATGATTAATTTTTCAATTATGATAAAACAAACTCAAACCTATGTTTTTTAAGCTTACAATACAGCTCTATAATAAGATCGGAGCAGTGGATTTTTAGAAGCTGCTAATCAAGAGAAAGAAGAGTTAATGAACCACTGGGTTATTCTCCTCCTGTTTTGACCCATGTAGAACTGGAACTGAGTAGGTGTATACAGGAAACCATATGAACATAGAGAATGCACTCAAAAATACACTTTTAGCAATATATGTGAAATAATGAAAACAGATGCAATATATGAATTCATGACTTTTACAAGCCACAGATTCTAGAAATGGCTGAGATATTTATACTTCAATCTTCATGAAATTAGTGGCTATATCACACAAATGTGATGTTTTTCAGGATATTGTAAATGTGTGAAAGTATTAGTCTGTGCAAAAAATTGTAAAGGAAGTCTGATCACTTTTGCTTACAGGGCAGAAACAAGATGGAGGAATGGTTAACGGGAAACTTAAGAATTCAAGAGATTTATCTGTTCTCTTTGGGGTTCAGAATTCTTAGTGCAAAAGAGACATGTCTGGCTGACACTCTGTCTGGGATTTCAAGGCATACTGTCTGGCTGCTTGTGTACATTTGGGCATAAACAAGAGGGAAAAGAAGGTAAAGTCGGAGAAAGCCAAGGTGATTTTGGAGCACTGTAATTGATTTGTCAATTCAAAAGAATTCAAGGTCAGTCTACATCTGAGGCAGAAAACCCAGATCAATTTTGCAGAGACTGAATGCTTGCCACAGCACAGGCAAATCTAAAGCTATGGGGGAGAATCTCTTATATCAGTGACCTTAGTTCATGAATCAAACCTGACTTACATCTTTCCATGAATGGAATATAAAATATAATTTTGGCATTCTTCAAGGTGACAACATGAAAGAATAAAAATGAAGGAACTCCTCAGAAACAATTCCAATATGGTAAGAGACCACTGATCTTTTAACAAAAGGGTTGTTGAGACCTTATGTTTTGTCCTACAGGGGAAATTTGCCTTATTAGATTTCTAAAAATGCAATCACCAAGTGTATTTCTAGAACATTCTTAAAGAAATTGACATTCTACAATTTTAGGTGGCATATTTCTTTTTACCTACATAAAAACACATATAGGTGGGTTGTGTGCTTCTCTTTGTCAGCAGGAACTCCCAGCTAGCTAATCTTGCAATTACCTCTGTAATATAATGAGCTCTTTCTTCCAAATAATGTTTACCTATTTATTCAAGAATACATCAAATTTACAGAAATATTCTCACAGGAAAAATGCGCTAGTGTCTTTTTATCTCAATAAAATTGGTAAAGCAATGAAATGTTATTTGAAATAAGTTTGAGTGTGAAATTTATTATCATGCTATCTGATGTACTAAGTGCCTATATAGATTTTATAGGTACTTTTAAACTTAAGAGACTTTTATTTCTCTGAGGTCACTATTCACATGGCTGACAGGGGATAATTTGTTTTCTTCAGTGAATTCCTGATTGTTGTACAAGGTAAAGTTCTCTCACCTTTCATTCAACAATTCATCTTCCTGTGGTGATTTATTTTACTATTTCCAGACATGCTTTATTACCTGCAGAATTGGCAGGCATTTTTTTTCCTTCTTTCTGGAACTGATTGAGCCCTAAGTAGGTATACGTTTTAGAGCAAGTTATAAACTTTACATATTTTGCATTACTAAGGACAATTCTATTATCTTGCTTTATATAATTATAAGTAGATGGGTATATACTGTCATAAAATTGAGAAAATCAAAACGCAGCTATATCTAAAGTATTTAAGTGCTTATCTTTGATAAAGAAGAGGCAGTTGTATTACAGGTGAGCTGCAAAAATCAATGATGAAACAGTATTTGGGGTTGTCAACAATATTTGTTGTTCTGTCATAAGGTTATGACATTATTCTGATCAGTAAGAAAGTGTTCCAAGATGGAAATAACATTTGGGAGAGAGAAAAAAGAGAGATATATTACGTTTTTACATGTAATTTACATTTTAATGCTATTCAAATTACAAATGAGACTATGTATGCGATACAAGGATTTAAATATTTGAAGCAGTCATAAGACTCATGCATCCTACAGTATTTCATGGTCAATACAGTCAAGTATATCATCTGTTAGTACATAGCACATTGTATATGTTGCAGATTTTAATTGTATGACAAAGTAAAATTTTAACTTGTATTAGATTATTAATAAATTTCAGCTGTCCTGGTGCCTAACCTGAAGAGAAATTAAATAGAATCATTATTTATTCCAGTTTGTATGATCAAACTATGCAAAATGAACCATAGAAAGTCTGCCAGCTCTGACAAACCTTTACCTTGTTTTGATACTTGTGAAAATATTTTATATACCTCCATGTACCATGTAACAGTATTTTAATCAATGAAGGACTGCATGTATGATGTTGGTCCCACAAGACTGTATCAGCTAAGTAAAAATAGCAAGTGTTGGGGCCAGGGATATAGCTCAGTGGCATAAGCGTCTGCCTGGCAAGTGCAAGGTCCTGAGTTTGATTCCAGGTATAAAAATTTTAAAAAGATGGCAAGTTGGCAAGGATATGCAGAAAACAAAACACCTGGACCCTTTTGTTGGGAATGTAAATTCGTATAGGAGTTATGGAAAATAATAGGAATATTCCTCAAAGAGTTGAAAATAGAACTAGTATGTAATCCAACAATCTTGCGGTCTGGTACATATTCAAGAAAAATTAAATCACTATGTTAAGGAGCTATCCACTTTAATGATCACTGTGACACTGTTCACAATATTTAAGAATTAGAAACCAGGCTACCAAATGACAAATAGAAAAGGCAAATTTCATTCACAGGTACAATGTAATATCACTCAGCCACAAAAAGAATTCAGTCCTTTCATTTGAACATCCTGGAGGTACCTGGAGATAATTACTTTAAATGAAATCAGCCAACATCGAAAGACATGATTGCACCCATAGGTGGAATTCACAAAAATTGATCTCATAAATTACTAGAGGTTAAGAAAATTCAGCAGGAGGAAAGGACATGGAATGGTGATGAATGGGTTCTAAGTTACACTTCGAACAAAGCAAGAAGTTCTGCCGAGTTATTGCACAGTAGAATAACTGTTAATAATAATAACATACTGCTTATTTCAAAAAGTTAGGAAAAGGACTTGGGGAGTTTTGAACCACAAAGAAACACCAGGTAGTTGAGAAGATTGACATGTTTAAACTAATTTATGTATTACACAGTGTATGTGTGTATTACATTAAATTATTCACGTGTTCAGAGTTTTATGCTTTTAGTATATTAGTTAGTAGTAAATGTAATTAGATAAATAAGGGAATAATATAAAAAACATTACATCACCTAGTGATTTAGGGAGCATCTTAGTGTGTGTAAATATATGTTATAGTTCTTGTTCTTGGGCAATGAAATTATCTAGTGGTACATTTCTCATAGGATATTCCTGTCACTAAATGACACATACCTGTACTTAACTGGATACACACTTTCCTCTTCAATAAAAGGAAGTTTGCTAATGGTATTGTGCAGAATTTATATCTCTGAAGATTACATTAAAGTCAGTAGAGTAAAATAGAATAATGAGATACCATTTAGTAACTTTGATTAGTGATTAAAAATTGAACCTGGTCCTAAGATATGCAACCTTACTTTTCTGTATTGTCACTGACAAAGTAATGTTTTTAATTTTATTATTGGCAAAATAACCTCTACTAGCTCCAAAGTTACATAATTCTCTCTGAAAGGATATGATCCATATTTTTCAGGAGTTTTCTTTTTTTTTTTGCAGCTCTTTTTTTTAGGTTGAAATTTGTTTTTTATTTTTTAATTTTTTTTTAATTTTTAAAGACAAATGAATGGAGATATATGAACCAGAATAAGCCATAAACAATACCAAAAAACCAAAATTATACAGAATGTAGTAGGCAATTAGCACTGGATGTTGTATTACATAATGTTATCTTCACATTAGTTATCACATAAACATTAAAGGAAATACCAAATTATAGAGAAGATAGGGAATTTGCACTGGATGCTGTATAATATAAAGTTATTTTCACTTCTGCTAATACAAAAACGATTGAGGAAATACAAAATTATAGAGAATATAGAAGGGAATTAGCTCTGGATGCTGTCCTACATAGTGTTACCTTCACATTTGTTACTCAGTTACACAGATGATGGTCCATTTGATCATTCAGTTTTCTCCTCCCTCATCTCCATTGCCCTACCACTCAATCAGTCTTCTTCCCTGTAATAATAACTGTATTCCTGGGTTTATCTGTACCACTGGACTCTCGCCTTGGGAAGAGATATAGCTGCCTCAGATTGTACTATAATATACATGGGTGTATACAAACTGCCATGGTCGGAGGTGGAAAAGAACCTATGCTCACAGGGCACCACCCGGCTCCGCCCTGTCACCATGCTATGGGTGGGGGCAGGTCCAGTCTGTGGGGCACCCTCAGCGGAGCAGCCACGGGGCCCACTGCAGAGCAGCCGTGGGGCCCACAGCACAGCAGTTGCGGGGCCCACAGTGGAGCAGCCACAGGGCCCACTGCGAATCAGCGGTGGGGCCCACAGCGGGAGCAGCTGCAGGGCCCACAGTGGGAGCAGCCATGGGGCATGCACCCCCATTGGGGCGCCCTCAGTGAGCTCTTTGGCTCTGTCCTGTTGCCTCAGTGTCGGAGGCCCTTTCTTCTCCTCCTCCCTCCTCCTGATATCCAGTATTACCGTTCCCCACTCCTTGCAGCTGGGCGTTGCACGAACTTACGACGCTTGGTATAAGGGCTTGAAATCTCCCCGGCCCATTCTCACTGTGTTATTTCAGGGTATGAACTGAGTTTAAAGATTAGTTCTAGAATAGGGTTGGAGGATTTTCTCAGGTCTGCTGTATAGAGTATGTTGTTGTTTTTCAGACTCCCAGTCTGCTGCTTATCATCTAATTTGTTGCTATGGGTTCATGTAAGGTCCACATGTGCAAGCTGTAAGGAGACCCTCTTGGTGCTCACGTTAATAGTTTGGGGTGAGTTCTGGAGACTGTGGATTCGTCCCATTGTTGCCAGGAACAGGCAGTGCTTGCTCAAGCTGCCGAGACTCAAGGTGATCCCAGAGAGAGTTCAGGGTGGGAGCTGAGTCCGGGCAACTCAGCTCATGCTTCCTGCCTGATGTTGTAGTGAGAAGGGCGGGGAGCCACGTGATCCACCTCCATCTGCATCTCCCTCCCGTTGCGGTGCTGGAGCCCCCGTCCGCTCCTCTGCCAGATCCCCGGGAGCCACCATGGCTCGCTGCCGAGGTTCCCTGCTGCTCTCCGCTGGTAGCTGCTCACCCAGCAGAGAGGCAAGGGGCCACCACCTTGAGGCAGGTGCAGAGCCGGGGCGTGGTGGGCTGTGTACTAGTTGCATTGATTCTCTCCAGGCACTGATTAGGAAGGTTGCCGCAGGGTGGGGACTCTGCCCCAGCGGCTATCATAACTTCTCATCCTCACACTGGGTACGACAACTGCTCCCAACTGCTATTGCCTCCTTTCCTGGCTGCGCCCTCCTCTCTCGAGCCCTGGAACAGCTGTCGGAACTCCTCTCCCCTGGCCGAAATGGGAGGCTTCCGTGAGCGTGGGTCTCCGAAGCTGAAGCTCTTTCCTTTCTGTCTCACATGTTGCTATTTTCCTATATTCCTTTGTCTGAGTGGCGTTCCTCCAGGAGGTTCTCTCTCTGCTGCCTACCCGGTCGCCATCTTGAAGTCCTCTCATAAAATTATTTAGTTATTTGTTACTTTCTAATGAATTAACCATTACATTTCTAAAGTTCTGAAATGGCCAACAGCCCATAGAAAGATACCATTTAGGCTCCTGCTTGAAACCAACAGCTTCAGAAAACTGCTGGCCTTGATTCAGGGCCATTTGCAGCTCTTTCTTTAAACATACAGTACTCATATTTAGTTGAACTATATCTTAGTTCATCAAATAGCTACATGTCTAAAAAAAAGTACAAAACACAAATGACTGCCCTATGAAGCTGCTCACAAGCTCACAATCAGGCTGCATTAGGAAATGCAGTATTTAGGTAAGAAATTACCTTAGAAGGCAACAAGATGATTTTGTACTTCGGTTTCATCATCCCTGCTGATAAAATACTTTTCAGTGAGAATATTATATAAAATGCTGCTGTACCTTTGCAGTGTGATGAAAGGCTTGTAGAAAGTCTTATCCAAAGTATCTACGTATACAAAATCTCTGTGACTATGATTTTAAGCTAACTGTTCTTAAAATGGAGATACTCTGATGCTTTGTTAGAGAGAACCCTGCTGATGACACCCCTCCCCAGTATGGAAAGTTCTCTTCTCCATAGAAGAAATCACATGGTGTTTTATTTTTTATTTTATTTTACTTTTATATTTTATGGCAAAAAGGTAAAACAAAGTTTCATAACAATATGATAGGGGAACGACAATGGTTCACACATTGCATTTTGTTATCTTTAAAGTAGTTGCTCAGAATATAAGATATGGGCATAAAAGTTTCTCCAATCAGTATTAGCACAAATACCCCTTTTTAATGAACTAAGAGACATTAATAGCAACATTGACTTGCATTGTTCTCTCTTCCCTACTCTCCTTTCCCTTTCACCTGTCCTAGTTCCCTTTTCCTTTTGAACAGTTTCTTATCGTTTCACAATATCTATTGTAAATTTTGGAACTTATTTCAGTTTCTCACACCAGGGAAACAATACAGTGTTTACACATGTGAGTCTGACTTATTTCACTTATGAGAGTGGTCTCAAATTGCATCCATTTACCAGTAGAAGCTCAGGTTTATCCTTCTTTGTGGCTGAGTAGCACTCCATTGTATAAAAATACCACATCTTTTTTATCCATTCTTAAATCGCTGGCCATATGGGTTGTTTCCAAAATTTGGCAATTACAAATTGTGCTGCTATAAACATGGGAGCACATATATCCCTGAGATATGATGTTTTCAGTTCTTCTGGGAGGATACCCAAAAGGGGAATAGCTGGGTTGAGTGGGATTTCTAATCTTAGTTTTTAGAGGAATCTCCACACTGATTTGCACAGGGCTTTCACCAGTCTACACTCCCACCTGCAGTGGAGTTTTCCTTTTCCCCACAGCCCCTCCAGCATTTGTTATGGGTTTATTTCTTGTTGATAGCCATTCTTTCTGGGGTGAGATGGAATCTCAGTGGTTTAATTTGCATATCTCAAATGATCTATGATGTTTGACTTTTTTATATATTTATTTGGCATTTATATTTCTTCATCCAGGAAGTGCATACTCACCTCAGATGCCCATTTGTTGACTAGGTCTTTGAATTCGAGAAGTTTGATTTTTTTCAATTCTTTATATATTCAAGATAGAAGTCCTTTGTCTGAGGGACAGTTGGCTAAAATTTTTTCCACTCTGTGGATTGTCTTTTCATTCTGTTGGTGCTTTCTTTTGATGTGTGAAAACTTTTGAATAAGATGAGACCCTAGTTGTTGTTTCTTTGAGTTATTTATAGTGAAATTTGAGTATTGCTCATGAATTCCCTGCCTACAACTCGGTCTTCAAGATTTATACCTTCTGTCTCTTCTAGTAGATCTTTTTAGTGTACTTTTTAGACAATTGATGCCATTTCCTAACTAAGGAATTTCCAAAGTATCTCATTGTCTTGCTCAACTTTCATATCTCTGAGAAAAAATGCATAACATCCAAAATTTAAAGGATAAAGTGTGCAATTTGGCTCACAGTTAAAGAGGTTGATTCCATGGTCAGCTAGGGCCAAAGCAACAACATCATGCCCAAAGGGTGTGGTGGAGGAAACGTGCTTATTTCTTCATAGTGGCAGGACAGCAGACTACAAGGGAAGAAGGCCAATGAATGACACACCCTCCCAAATGACATCCTCAGTTACCACCCCTCCAGGGGGCCTTGATGGTCCTAAATCACATTTATTCTGCTATGAATATCAGTAGACTAAGCTACTGAGGAATATGGGGACCCCATGATAAATCACCTCTTCAGGCATCTCTTAGTCCAACCCAGGTAATAAGATTTAGTGTCTCAACCAAGCTAAAGGCAGAAATATGGGAGTCATTGCCATTTACGTGGGTACTGAGACTATGGTGAAAGGCAAGTGGACACAGAGAGAAAACAGGAGGGAGGGAAGGGAGAAAAAGAGGGGACAAGACTGGGTGCACTTCTAAGGAGGCTTACTCTGGTTGCAAAGGGCAGAGAGTATAGTGCCTGGGAAGAAAGGTAAGTGGAACGTTTAACAGTGAAGCGTCGGTCTATACTGCCAAACGCTGGAGATTTCACTTAGGTCTGACCCATTCATCCTCAGTTGCGGTAATGTGGGGGTCTGCTGTCCTATGTTAAGGTGAGTGGAGACATGGAAGAGAGAAAAGTAAAAACGGTTCTTAGTTTGAAGAATGGATATGAGCATGAGAAAACCAATTAGTAAGTGTAAACAAGCCTCACAAGTTTAGTAGAGGAAGGCTGCAGAGCTTTCAAAAATAGTTACTAAGAAAGAGGGGGAAATTATTAGTTTTTGTTTATTGTAGAAGTAAATACTTAGATGAGAGACTTGCGAACAGATTTCACGATCAAGACAGAATTAACAGAGGAGCAGATGTTAAAATAGAAGAGAATAGCATTCAGGTCAGAACGCAGAACAGTACACGCGGAACTGTATTTAGATAGGAACCGAGGAAAGTACAGGTGATGCAGACATAGGAAAGTGAACACGTGAGTAAAGGAGGAAGTTGAGGCATTTCACTCAAATAGGGCAGTGAGAAGCTTTCTCGGGTGTCAGTTCGCTCTAGGTATAAAGACTATGTATTTGTAATCTATTTACTTTTTCCTTTTTTGAGTGGTGCTGGGAATCGAAATCAGGACCATGCACTTGCCAGGCAGGTGCTTGTGCTGCTGAGCTACATCTCAGGCCTTGTATTTGTAATTTAATATATTATTATTTAAATTTATAAACTTGTGTCTTTTTCTTCTTTCTCTTCGATATATAGTGATATTGATGAATGTATAATTAGTACCATTTTTAGATTCTAGACAATAGCGAACAAATCTGTTTCATTATAATTACGCACACGCCATCTAACCTTCTAGCTAGAGAATGTGCACTTTAAAACTGATAGATCATCGATGCTTTATTTTACAAGTAATATAATTTTATTCAAATGTATGTTAGTAATACCTTTAATAGAAAGTATATTGATGTTTGTCAACCCAGGTTCACTGCTATAGCTGTGATGTGAGTCCTAGGTTTGGGGATGTGTAATGTAGTTAAAATTTTCCTTTATTCAATTTACTAGTACATGTTTGCAGTACATAAGTTTTATCTTCATATTAGGGGTAGGTACATGTACTTAGCTTAATTCTCTTCATTCTCTTTGCTTTCTTCTTCCTTCCCCGTAGCTCCATTTACAGATCCCCTTCCTATTTGCAAAAGATAGATCTCTCTGTTTCCTGTTGTCCTTCTTTTTAAAAACACTAGTTATACTTTCTGTTTCTCATATAAGAGATGTTACATGAAATTTAAGTTTATTTGACTTCACTTAACATTACGGTCTCAAGATAGATGCTTTATGTCTTGAGGGTCACAAGATATTCACCTGGTTCCACCTTGTGACAGATTTCTCTCTCTCTCTCTGATGGCTACAAGGCAGTTTAAAATGTCAGAGCCATACTGATGTATTAGCAGCCAGAAGACTGTACACTGCTATTCTTATTTCTTACATAAAAATGTTAATAAAAATGTAAAAGTATTTAAAGCCCAGGATATATGCTCTATTATATTTTTGCAGTGAATTAAATGCATAAAATTGTTTGTTTTTCAAACTGTATAATTATATTATTTTAAGATATATATATATATATATATATATATATATATATATAATGTTTCATATATATGGAAATTCTTGAAAAATATATTTTCTTTATTAGCATTTCAGCAATTAAGTTAATTACTTTCAACAATTACTATTCACTGAGAGTCTTCAACTATGCCTGTTTTAAGTGGGATCACAAAGTAATTTAAGAGAGTATTTCTAAATTTCTGCTTATGCTCTAGTCACTTAGTTTTCAGGTATTTACTGCATCTAGAATACTTGACAATGCATGAAATACTCACAAAAGAAATGTCATAAATGTCTGTATTTCACTGATGACATAATTGGCATTCATTGTACCTGGAAGGGAGAGTACTGGATCGCTTTTTTAAAAGGAAACTTTTTGTCCAAGCCATTGTAAAATTTCTTTTTCTGTATTACTTAAACATTGAAACATTTGTGAATGGGTCTCATTCTTTTTTTAAACTGGGACAATAATCATAATTTTTTTGACTTTCAATAAGGATATAGAGTTTATTGAATACAATGCTCTGGCAAAGGAAATTAAAATGCTCTGCTTAATAAAACAAGGATTTGTTTTTCATGGCCCAAGGCTTGACATAGAAGAGGAAAGACCCCAGAAACATGACTAGGGACTGCAAATGTAAGAAAAAATGTAAGCAGAGAAAAATGACTTTCCTGGGCAATTTACAAACCATTTCTGGTAATTGTAATACGTATCACCGCTTCCCTGCTCTTCCTGGCACCGTGCAGTGACTGCATTCTGCTGTTCCCTGACCTTACGGAATATCAGCCGCAGGAAACCACATGATCATGGGGCTAATTTGGGAAGATGAAAGAAGGAAATGTAAACCTACCCCAGGATGACACCATGTGAGCAAGTTAACAAAGGAAAGAGAGAAGCTAGAGAAACTGGATCATCAAAAATATGATAGAAAACATGCTTTTAACATAGAGCTGAAGAAAATGTCCTTAGGTATAAAGGATAAAGAGTGGGGGTGTTACATTAAATCTTTGAAAATCTTAATGATGCCCAAATTACCTCATTCCCAGAAAAGCCTGTTATGTGATTGAGACAGCAGAACGGAGACATATAGAATCATTATGACCTTTTTATGTCATTAATGTCTTCTTAATTTGAAAAGTATTTAAAGATAATTTGCAAAAAAAGGTTAAAGTGATTAAGCAAACCATAGTGCAAATGTGAGCACATTTAAAATTATTAGCAGTCTGAGGCTTACATCAGTGAGATTTAAGTAGTGACAGTTTTCAAAAAGTGGGAAAAACATTAGGAGGTGTATTAGTAAGTTTCCCATTGCTGGAACATAGCATCTTGCAGCAGGGGAGGTTTATTCTGAGTTGTGGCTTCAAAGAGCTCCTGGCACGGCTGGCTGGCTCCAAGGCAGAACCATCATGGCACAGAGCTGTGGCAGGGGAATGCTGCTCAAGTAACAGCGTCTGGAAAGCGCAGAGCAGGGCAAGAGCCAAAGAAGGAGGTCACAGGTGTATGACGCAGAGAAATGCATGCAGATGTGTGCTTTACTAATTTGCTGGGTATATCTCATGCCACCAGATCAATTACTCTGTTATGTTTAAAATAAGACTCCTGAAAAGTCTCAGAACATAGACAAAGGTAAAGAAGTTCTTTCACAGAATACAACATGAATAGTCTCCAGTCAAAAGTTTGCTATTAGCCATCACATGTGCACCACTTGTCAGTGCTTCTACTTAAACCCTTCTTAGTCTTCAAACAAAGACAATAGCAAGGTTTTAGAAGCCTCTATATGGCTGAAAATACACTCACCCTTCCACCAAGTCTCAACAGTTCCAGTATTAATCCAAGTTCAAGTCTAAAGTCTTCTCCGAAATTCAAGTCATACTGTTACACAATAGAACTTGAAAAAATAAGAATATAAAGGTACAATGTGACAGTGTAAATATGCCCTATCCAAAAGAAGAGAATGGAAAGCAATCAAACCAAAACGGACAACCATCAGGGAAAAACTTCAGTCACATAGCTATATGTCAAACATCCAAGGAAACTTGACATATGATGTGGGCTCCACAGGGCTTGGGCAGCCCTACTACTATGACCTTGCTGGTGTCAGACCACATGGCTTCCCACTGAGGCTAGCCATGTTTGTTGCCCATAGCTTCCCTAGCAGACATTCCACAATTCTGACGTCTCCCATTTCCTGGAGTTTCTATTGCAGCCTTAGATTCACATAGCACACTCTTACAAGCTCTCAGCAAGAACTCACAACCTATCATCCATGTGGCTCCCAAGCTTTCCTTTAAAATCTGGGGGAAGCCTTTGTGATCCCATAATATACTCTGCTTGCCTACAAAATTAGCATCACGTGGATGACACCAAGGTCTAATGCCCACTTCAGCGTTTTCTTTGTAACAAAGGTACAGTAACTTTTGAATGCCTGGATAGCTGTCTGGATGGCTGAATTCAAGGAAACATCTCCACAAGAGATACTGAATAAACTCCTTTCACAAAGCAAAGGTTTTCAAACAACTTTACATGAACAACTTTACCCTTGAGCTTACAATATGTAGGGTCTGGCCAATTCCTGAGATAGTCTTAGGCATCTTTTTTATTGCCCAGATGCAAAATAGTTGGATGTTTTCTCAAGCTACTAATATCTTCAGCAATGGGAATTTATTTAGTCCCATCTTAAAATGCACATCTTTATTGAACAAATTGATAAGTTTTTGAATTTTTTCACTCTACATTTCGCTTCTAATTTTCAGTATAAATACAATTAAACCCCGCCAGCAGTATCCATGCTACAGCTGAACATTTCGCTGCCATCAAATTTCCCCCACCAGATCAATTAGCTTGTTGTTTTTAAAAAGACTCCTGAAAAGTCTCAGATCATAGACAAAAGGTAAACAAGCTCTTTCACAGAATACAACATGAATAGCCTCTAGTCAAACTTCCAGTGTTGTTCTCTTTCCATCTGAAACCTCCGGAGAAGTCTGCTTTCTGCACTTTGAGTGTTTTGGCCTCCTGAATTCTGACCAGAATCACCAATCAGACTCTTAATCATAGCATTCTAAGGACAGCCAGCTAAAATATTTTCCCAATTTGTGGGTTTTCATTTTACTCTGCTGGTTATTTCTTCAGATGTGCAAAAACTTTTCAGTAAGATGAGGCCCAGTGGTTGATTCTTTGAAGTATTTCCCTTGTGGTTTGGTTTTTGGTCATAAACTGTCTGCTTACCCCTATGTCTTCAAGATTTTTACCTACTTTCTCTTAAGGAAACTGCTCAAAAGTAAATAGCAACTGGAATGAGGGAAAAGAGTAAAGAAAGAACATATATACGCAGGACAGCTAACATAGTTTTACTACTGACTTCTATTGCTTTATTGAAAGGAACAGTTAATGATTAATTATTTGATCAGTCTTGCATGTCTATATTTGTTTTCTTGAGTAACCACTTTGAAGTTATCAATATGTAATACAATAGCCATTGTTAATTCCCTGTCACCCTGTCTATAATTCAGTATTGTTTATACTATTGTGCTACTTTGTAAATGGTTGTGTTTATTAATGTTTTCATTCTTTTACTTTTAAAAATAAAAAATAATAAGAAATTTATAGCATTCTATAGTTTCTCTTGCCAAAATAAACAAACTTTTCCAAATTCTTCCCACAAATCAGTGCAAGGTCTTCTGAACCACATGGTCAGGTACAGTCACAACAATTGTCGGGAGCAGCTAAGCTGGAGAACATTCACATGTGTGGAGCTGAGAGCATGGAGCACCCAAGGGGAACAGGAGTTCCAGTTTGAAGAACACTGGGTGTTAGTGTTGAGCTAGTTGTCAGGCAGAGTGGCTTCACCTTACACTAACCTGCCAAGTGTATAAATAAATTCACTGCAGTTGTTGAGCAATTCTCCAAGAGGAGAGAGGGATCCACCTGATCCTAGCCTTCTGTATCTCATCTTCATTTCTTCACCTTCTCACCACCCTTCAAGGGGGTCCTCTCCCTGGGAAGTTCAAAAGAAGCACTGGCCATGGCAAGCAATGACCCTTTTCTTGCTGTTAGGTCTTTTGTGTATGAACCAGATTTCCATTGCAGAGATAGAAAAACTGGTACATGCAACTTTAAGCAGGAAAGGTTTGTTCTGGCTCATGATTTCAGGGGTTTTGGTACATGATTGCCTGGCTCCAAGGCAGAAACCTCATGGAGTGCGGAAAAGTGTTTAGCCCATGGCATCTCGGAAGAAGGGAGGGGGAGCTAGAGGGGAGAAGTTCGATTCCAGATATAATCCTCAGGACCACTTCCTCATGACATACCCAGACCCACCGAGAAGGGTGTTTCCTAACTTCCCTAGACTCTCTCCTGACAGCAAAGTTCACAATCCATGTTAGTCATTGCAGGAGGGTTAGGAAAAGGAAAGGACTGAGAAGTGAGTGGCTTCCTGGGGAAGAACATACATTCCAAGGCAAATGGGGAGATAAGAGAAGAATATCTATGAGTCCTTTGTGGCACTATTTATTAATGATGATTCCTAACGCTTTTCCTGGATTCTATGAAACATTTGATACATACATTTAAAAAATAAACTTTCTAGTAAAATATTTAAGGTATTTGAGACAAGAAAATCTTGAAGAGGCATCAACTGTATTAAAGGTTTCAGAACGCAAGTTTAGTCACAATACTGTTCATTAATTCACTTGATTTTTATTTAATATATACTATGTGCCAAGAACATGTGAATAAATATATTCTTGCCTTTGTGGAGTTTATTATATTATGTAGACACTAAAACATAACAAGAGTTAATAGATGTTCTGTACTCTAGTTCCTATGTGTAACTAATCAATTATCTCCATTCAAAGAAACTCCACTGCTTAAAAAGTAACAAATTTTATTTCGTGCGTCTATCATTTGTGTAGGTTAGAAGGTAGAAATATCTGAGGATTCTTTTATTAGCTTTCCAATGTTTGAGGCTGCCTGTCAACTGAGACTGTTTTAGGCGTGTCTGGTGGAAGAACTATGCACAATTTCTCAGTAGGTCCTAG
Source organism: Dinomys branickii (assembly GCA_004027595.1). Taxonomy (NCBI): domain Eukaryota; kingdom Metazoa; phylum Chordata; class Mammalia; order Rodentia; family Dinomyidae; genus Dinomys; species Dinomys branickii. The sequence goes on from PVLD010003718.1 coordinate 118,149, forward strand.
ACTTCATCAAAGCATAATATGTGGGTTCTCAGCACCAGCAGCTGTGAACCTCTGTTCACAAAGCAATGGCAGATGGGACAGTTACACACTGAATTGTGACCCTATAAATCATACAGCATTTCCCCTTCTAGTACTTTATAGTCACTGGAGTAGTCATATTACCCAATGGATTCAAGCAAGGCTTGGTTTGTCATCTTGTCTACAGCCCAGGTGTGCTGAGGCCATAGATTATGTTAACAAGAGAAAGAAGAAAGAACTCAGTGATGCCTTGGGGAAGATAAAGTTTTTGAAGATAACATTAGCAGAAAATGGTAGGATAATGAAGAAAAAGCAAGTGAATGCACAAAACAGTTGCCAGGGGTACTCCGAATGTCCAGTGAGGGTAGGCTAGATTAACCACTATAAAGTCGGGGAGGGGGATCAGGCAGGAAATCTCCAGCATCCAGTATCAGTGGGCCAGACACAGAAATCACAGAGAGGAACCGGAAGTGTCTCCAGGTAGCTGGCAGAACGATAGCCCTCCACAGTGTCCTGCTCTTCACTCAGTTATTGCAGGCAGGGGATTTTATAGGTTTAACCACGCAGCAGTGACATCATTAGCTTCCTGTGTTCAACTGTAATTTTATGACCAGCACTTCAAATAAGAGCTGAATTAACACAAGCAGAGGAAGGCAGCTTCCACAGACAATACTAATTCGCACCATTCCCAGGGCCCCTTAGATAATACTTCTCTATATAGTCTGGTTCCTGTCTGCTTATATGTGCCTTGAAATTGAAAAAGTCTAGGGAACAAAAAGGGGTTTAGAAATATGGTGAAGAATGCTCTAGTTTTTCTCAGGGACAGTATGAATGTGAATTTTTTCTCTGCTATGACCTTATAATTTGAGTGTAGCATTCAGAAATTAATATTCTAAAAATTCTGTTCAAAATAACTATGTTAAACTTTTTGGTTCAGAATACTTAATTCAGAAGGAAGTGGGACTTTTTTAAAGTGGTCTTTAGGTTGAATTTATGATGCACATTTCCTTCTGTAGAAACTAATAATAAACTGTGTCCATTATGATCAATTTATCCAAATAAGAATTACCATTTCACTTCATTTTACAATCACTAAAAACACCTGTTGACTCCATATAAAGTAAATAAAGCCTTATCAGAAGTAAATTCCACATCATATAATTTTGTTCTCATACATTTTAGGTGTTGTGTTTTAAAATGGAAATTGTGCATGCCTTAAAATATATTAAGGCAGTTCCAGGCAGAGAACAAAATGAAAATATAAAGTGACACCTGTGGAAAATTATGGAAAATTGTATTGCAAAAATACAAAAGCATATGACGTTTGTTCAGAGTAAAGGTAAGAGTAGATTAAAGGAGATGGGGTCACTGCTGAAAAGATTTCACTGGTTCAAATGACATCATCAATGTACTCTTCATCTTTTTAAAGGTTAGTAGGCAGAGGACTATCTCTGCTCTTTGAAAATGTCAAATAAAATGTTACTTTTCCAAAGTTTAAAGCATTGTTAATCTAAACATTACAAGGACAAAAGATACTAAGGAAAGGAACTTTATAAAAATCATTAGTCAGGAATTATATAGGCCTAAACTGCTCAAATGTACTAAGAAACTTTGAAGTAGATTAAAAATACACAATGGAGCTAAAAATATTAGTTTGATTTAATTATACCAGATTTTATTCATGACTCATAATATCACTTTGGGTACCACAAACATATATGATTTGTTTTTGTTTTTTTTTTTTTTTTTTTGCGGTACTGGGGATCGAACTCAGGACCCTGCACTTGCTAGGCAAGCGCTTATTCCACTGAGCTATATCCCCAGCCCAACATATATAATTTGTCACATAAAATTAAAGTTTCAAAAAATCATGTCAAGAGAAAAAATGAACTTACCATGACATATTAAAATTAAGTGAAATCTTAACAGTTGAAAAAACAAGTTCATACAACAGATGAAGAGAATGAGACCAATTTCTGGACTCAACGGTACCATTCCATATCTTCCTGAACTTTAGCTTTTCTCTTAGAAGAGTAGAGTTTGCCAAGAACTATTGGGGAAAGTTGCTGTGCATTGCTACTAGATTGTTTCCTCTTAGTTTTACATTAATTTTGAGGTTGCTTCTAAGCCTTTCTAGATATTCTTACAGATAAAATTTGTGTACACGTGCTGCCCTATTAATATGATCAATTCTTAGCAATGGAATTGACAAATCAAAGAGTGTATACATTATTAATTTTGAAAAACATTCCATATGCAGTTTTTAGTTGGTGATATTCGTATCATGCATCCTCATATTTCCTTAATAAAATACAAACTCCTATTTCCAACTTACAAGGATACAAAAACAAAAATATATGAAGTTTTTTTAACTCCTGCCTTCCTAGTACTAAGACGAGAACTAGAATATGCCTACCTCGAAGTATTATGGAGCATCACAAGGTTAAATTGGTAATGAAATCCATATGCACATTATGATTTGGATACATACAAATTAAATGTGTTTTATATGACTTGCTCTTTTCACAGAGCATACTGTTCTTTAAAATGAATAAAGAATTTCTGGTGACATTTTTATATGGTATACTTCAAAATGTAATGGCTTATTCTCATTTCTCAGGCAACTGAGGTAAATCCAAACTACTCTCAAGCAGGGATCCATATAGATTTTTAACACAAAAAAAATACAACATAGGTTTCCAGTTTCTAGTCTGATATGTACGGAGTTTGGAAGACATCCCTCCACTTTCTGTAAAGAATTTAAAAGCTAAAACTAAAACATCAATAACTCTTAGAACCATCAGAAAAGGTATATCACCAAGTAACTTTCTGCCATAAAAATCTAGTGACAGAAAAGCCAATACAAAAATGGCCATGTTGAAATGCATTCATTGCTCTCTGTTCTCCTTCTCGGGGTTTCCTACAGCTGAAAGTATTTCACTAGAGTCTAAATAAACCACAGATTTCATAAAATCAAACAAACCCTAAATGTAAGAGGCTGTCTTTCCACAAATGTATAGTTTTGGCTCCTTTGCTGAAGATCAAATAGCCATGTAAGCCCCTGCTTGTGTCTGCTTCTTGTGTTCTATTCCATTGATCCACATGCCTGTTTTGTGCCCATACCATGCTGCTTTAGTCATTGTATCTTAAGTCTGGCATTTTGGGGCTATTTTGATTCCATTTAAATTTTAGGATGGTTTTCTCCTGATATGTGAGAAATTACATTGGTATTTTGGGACTTTATTAAATATGTTTATCAATTTTGAAAGTATGGCCATTTTGCTTAAGTTTGTGCATTTTATAAATTCCACTCTTTTAAAAATATTTGAATATATATGACAATTGATTCCATTTATGCTACCAGTTTATCTTAGTTCATTGCAAAGAAAGATTTGTGTTATTATGTGTTTATTTCTTTTTGTGAGGATCTCTTTATGTTTGTATTCTGAGTAACTACTTTGAAAATAATGATACATGGTACAGTGATTATTTCTGTCCTCTTAATATGTGGTTGTGACATTTTGTTTTATTCTTCATAAAATAAAAAAAATGAAAATATAGCAGAAATAAAGAGGTCTTTCTCAAGTTGCAAGGGGATCAAGAGATGGAGAGAGGTAGGAAGGGAGGGAAAGGGGAGGAAAAAATAATTAAGATACGTTATGCACATGTAGTAACTCCCAAAAAGTAATGTAAATATTATGTACTGTAAACACGTCCTTATAAAAACCGATACTAAGAAAAAAAGAAATATGCATTCTGTCTCCCTCTAACCTCCAATTTAAGGGGAAAAGCAGTTCAAGGTCAATAAAAGAAAATAGTCATACAATGTACCCTCACTTCCAAACTTACACACGCCTTGCACCAGATCAATAGGAGCTTCTCATTATAGCAACTGAAAGTTCTGCAACCTTGTATCTTACACAGTGAGTCCCTAGTTTAGAAAGGGACTGTTCCTAAGACTACAGGAGAATATTTCTAAGTCAGAGTCATTTGAAAGTAAGACAGAATTAGTCTCATACATCTTTCACACCAATGTACAATATAAAGAATAAAAAAACACATACCTACCCGCAAAAAGAACAAGCAACATCTGCCCTCTTTTCACTTCAGTCTGATCTCTCAGTTGTTTTTACTTTTTTCCGTGATCACAGCTTTGTGTTTCCCAGCACTTCCCTCCACATCACGCTTACATTCCCTCCCGCTTTCAGATATCTTGGGCTCTGACTGAGCACTGTGGCACTGCACAATGTCTCGCTGTAAAACAAGCACACAGAAGCTCAGCTGGGACAGTGTCTAGCACACACGTGAGCTGCTTCTATGATTTGTTCACATCTATAAATATACGTAGAGCAAGCTCTGTTGGTATCTGTGAAAGTCTGCGACTCGAGTATTCAGAGATCAGGGACACATTGGATAGAGAGATGATGAGGAACCCTTCAGAGACGGGGACCCAAACCGCAACCCTAAACCCACTTATTTTTTGCAAAGTGCCAACACTGAAATTAAACCCAAATACTAAGCTTTTAGTGACAACTCACATGTTGACAACTTTTGTCTTAAAAGAAAAGCAACAGGTGTGTCATGCATTTGCCACCACTGGTAAAGGGAGTCCTAAAGAAAGTATAAATCAAAGATACTAAAACAAGAACATTGGAGGAAATTTTAGCCTCTGTCTCTTAAATTATAGCAAACACTTAATACTTCCTAAATCCTCAAACTAACATTGCATTTGCTTCAATTTTCCAAACTCAGTGCATTATGTCTATCTTGGAAGAAAAAGTTACAAGGCGCACCACAGGAAAAAAACAGTCTGAAGAGACAAAGCACATATTGATACCAGACTCACAAATGACAGAAATTTTGGAATTATCAGACTGAAAGTTTTAAGTAATTGTGATGGATCTGCTGAAGACCACAACAGAAGAAGAGTGAATAATATTCAAGAACAGATAAGTAATATAACAGAGATGGGAAATCTGACAAGTAATCAAAATGAAATACCAAAAATTTTTAAAAAGAAAAATGCAACTAATGCAGTATTCTATGCCTAATGAAACCATGCTTCAAAATTAAAACAGACTGTTTCAAATAATAATTGAATTTGTGAAGATTATGCCAAGTCTTTCAAGATAGGTTGACAAAATTTCAGAGAAAAAAGAAAATAATAGATATTCTAAATTTGGGCTTACATAGAGAATTATTAAGGTAGAGATCATTGTCAAAATGTGAAACTTTGAACTTTTATTCATCTAACAAATGAAACAAATAACAGTTTGTTTGAGGTAATAATAGCAAACATATACTTGAAGATTATGAATTTTGGATAAATTGATTGAATGACAACATCATCAGGGAGAGATTAAAATTTGTGGAACTATAATAAAGTATACTAAGAGCAAAGAGTTTTACTTATTTAAAAGTGAACTTGGATTGGTTGTAAATGTATATTTCATCTTCTGGGGAAAAATTAAAATTTTTACAGAGAAATAGCATTGATATACTAAAACAGGAGATAAAATGGAATTATGCAGAATGCTCAACTAAAAGCAGAAGACAAAATGAAAACTTTGCAGACAACAAAACAAAGAACAATGTCAATGAATAGGAAATAGTTACAAATAACAGATAAGAAGGCAACTGTATCATTGATCAGTTTAAATGTCAATTGGCCTAAAGGTAACAATTTAAAGAAGAGGAATTTCATTGGAGATACACAAGTGAGATCAACTATACTCTTGTCTACTAGTACTCACTTAAAATACAGAAAGATACCAATTAAAAGTAAAGTAAGGAAGCAAAATATGCCATACTTATACGAATCAAAGAAAAGTGAGAATACCTACATTAATTTCAGATAAAGCTGACTTTAACACAAGGAAATTTTTCAAGAAAAAATGGCATTACTAATGCAAAAGCAGCTAACTATTCAAGACAAAAAGTGTGTAATATTTAATATCGCTAATCAATGAAGTAATATTAATATTGATCTCATTCACAATAAAAGGGTAAGAAATAAATATAAATAGCTCTAAGCCTATAAATTTGATAACTTAAATGAACTGGATTAATTCTTTAAGACTCATAGTCTGTTAAATCTCACACAAGGAACTAGAGATAATTTAAAAGGACCTATAACTATTAAAGGCACTGAATCAGTAACTACTTACAGAATGCACTGAGTGGTTAAACAAATATGGAGGGTTTCACTTGTGAATTGCACCAGCTGTGAGCAAAAGAGATGATGTTAATTCTCTGTAATCTGATCCAGAAAATAGGAACAGGAGGAACACTTTACATACTCTCTGAAGCCAGAAATTCCCTAGAACTCTGTGAGGAAAAGAAAAAACAAATGAGGCAAATCCAAAATTCTGAAAATAAATACAGAATATCTTCAACAAAATAGTGGTATTTGAAATCCACCAACGCCTAAGAGCTATACACTAAGACTGAGTGTATTCCAGGCATACAAGGCTAGTTTATTGTGTGAAAAATAATATAATCACTTGAAATCAAGTGGTGAACAAATATCTTAGGGTTATATCAGTAGCTGCAGAAAAAAGCAGCTGACAGAACCCAATATTTTTCTGGTAAAAATCCCCAATCAACCCAGAAACAGGGTAGAGCATCCTCAGTTGGATAAAGAACATATATATGTATAAAAATACAGTAGAATTCAGTGGTATAGATAAATGAGCCATCGACTCACAAAAATGTAAAAACATTAAGTATGCTTTGCTAAATGAAAGAAATCAATCTGAAGAAGCAACACACTGTGATCTACATAATCTTACATGCTGGTAGAGACAAGTCCAGGAAGACAGTAAAAAGATCAGTTTTCTGAGGCTGAGGGGAAAGAGACTAGGTACAGGTAGTGACTAGGTAAGGCCCACAGAGATTTCTAGAGGACTGAAAATATTTATACAACACCGTAACTGTGGAGATATGATGTTATGCATTGGGTAAAACCCATACAACTTTACAAACCAAAGAGTGGACTCTAATGAAACAAGGCAGTTTAATTAGAAATGTGTCCATTTTGCATGAATTGTAACACATGTATCACCCGGTACAAGATGTGAAGAAGGGAGACTCGGGAAAGAGAAAGCCAAAGGGCATCCCTGCACTTTCACTTTTTCGTAAGCCTAAATCTACTTTAAGAAATCAAGTCTATTAGCTAAAATATATAGAAGCTGTTAAAATAGTTACAAAATAAGTACCTGAAAATTTCCCCCCGAAATTCTTTCCTCAATTCTTTCCAAGAACTTACTTTGCCTGCAATTGCAGGAATCATATTTATTTATTTATTTATCTATTATTTATTTTTTGGTATCAGGAATCAAACTCGGGACCTTGCCAGGCAGGCATTTATGCAACTGAGCTATGGCCCTGGCCCAAGAGTCATATTTTAAATGGCTCTGCAAATACTTTTTCCTTTTCCTGTTAGAGTCATTATTTAGGCTGATCTCCTTCACTCATGCTCTTCTATACTCAAGTGTATTTCCAGGTATTCTACAGAGCAGTGAGTGTTAATCTTGAGGTATGTATACCATTCTACAGGTGGAAATTCATTTTTTACATTCCAGTGGTCAGCTGTATAGTTAAAAAACATTTATTTGGTACATTTATTAAGAAAATCAGCTGCAAAAAGGTGTTTTAACAATTTCAGCCTTGCTCTCAGGAAGTGAAATAGCATTCTGATAATCACGACTTACCCTAATGTTATTTTCTTCCTCATTGTTCAAAGTAGAAAACAAAATTATGAAGTTGCTCAAGCCAAATTTGTTGTGACCTAAACTAGGATGAAGTATTTTGGAACTGACCTAAGGAACATTTTGTGAAAACAATTCGCTCAACTCCAATTATTAGGTTTCATTTGGTAGTCTTGATATCCTGCAACAATTATGCACAAAGTCAAATAGATCCCTCCATGCCCTCACTACTGCATAATATACAATGCTAGTGATATGAAAAAACCTTGGCTGGAAAATGTGGGTGCATGGGATGAGGTTCCTGCTAAAAAATGTTTTAATTCTGGATCAAATAGATGCCCACTGCTGTCTTCCTTTCCCCTTTTTTGGGATGTTTTGATGGCTTTGTGCATGGAACCATAGTACTGGTTTTCAGACAGCTTGTGTTTGTAACTAAATGTAGATAGAGACATGAAAATAGAGAAAATCTTCAGGCATTGTTGCAGCTAAGGTACATCAACCTTAGCTTCTACTAAGTCAGCATTTTCCTGTTTTAAGCCACTGAGAATCAGATTATTTTGCCAAAAGGCCATATGTGGCACAGTTGTTCACTAGCAAAAAATATTTTTAGTAGTGAAATTTATTTAGATGTTGTTCAAGTGGAAAAAAAGCTGAAATAAAAGCAAAGTACTAATAGGGAAGAGGGAGGTAGGGAAGCAGGGAGTGAAGGAGGGAGTCATCTATTTGACCATTAAATGGCTCTCATAGGTTGACACATAGATGAAGCTGACTCATCTGTATGAGTTAAAAATACAGAGACATCCACAAGGTGTACAATTATTCTTCTTGAGATCAGTGTTTATATTCAGGGACATGCTCTGAATGTTTTTTACTATATTTTCTGCTGCAACATCTGAACACGGGAAAGCACATCAGGGAAAAGAAAGTGGGGGCAGAGATTGAGAGACAGAGAGGGTGAGAGAGAGATGTAGAAACAGATCAAAGTGTGTCCATCGGTAGAAGCTGCTGTCTTATGCCCAGGACGTGTCATCTTTATGGATACCTAAAAAGCATATATAGAATACTTAATATGTTAAAGGTATTGATGATGGACTTTGAATAAATTTATCTTCTGTGTAATTTCTTTTTCACCTTATCTTTATCTTCAAAAGCATTCTTCAGTTACTTTTAAGATGTATACATTTAAGGAGTTATTTTTCTGTTGCAAGTTATTTTCCTGTTGCATCATTTTCCAGAATGATGGTACGAGTGTTTAGAACAGCTAATGTGATGGAATCCTTGGAAATTATAATTATACGCTTTGATCTATAAAGACATGAATTTGGTGGCTTCGGTTTCTTAAAATAGATAAGGTATCTCAGAATGCAAGTGATTCTTAGGAAATGCAGATCAGAGTTAGAACTGACATTCCCAGTCAGGAAAATTGGATAATTTATATGTTGCTGATGGCAACTATTTCTCCCCATGTTCACCTTATATATAATTAATTCAAACTATTTCTCCCCATGTTCACCTTATATATAATTAATTCAAAATCCCAAGTGTTAATCAAATGAAAAATGTAAGGCCCTATAGAATAGGTCATCCTTACATTGGCACAACATCTCACCGGTGATACAGTTATTTTGAACTTGCTTTATTTCCTGTTTGCTGTAGTTTCTTTAAACATTTAATCTTATTTTACATATGTTTTGTTCTCTCTTTCATGTCCTCTTCCACTTATGTGATGCACTATGCTTTAATCTCTCTTTGGGTTTTCCATATCCCTCCAATTTTTTTCTCTTCACTAAGTACAGATTATGTGCCCTTTTGAGTTCCATCTATCATAATTTCACTGAGATAGTACATCACATATTAAAATGCATATCCCTGTAAAGTCAATGTTCAAATTCCATTATCATTGTATTCTTACTATACGACATAAGTGTATTACTGTAATTGCTTAAAATATTAAAGAAAACAATTCTCCTATAGATTATTAGGGAACAGATTTCCTTTTAATATGTTACCCTTCAGTTTTCCCATTTACAGATTTGAACTAATTTTCTGTATGAATGTTCTATATGTCCCATAAGAAATTTCCAGGGAATTAGTGATTAACTCATCCCAAATTTATTATCTTATTGTGTAAATCAGGGTCTGAAGGCCAGATGACAAATGGGCTTGCTTCTATCTGAAACATTCATGAACTTTTGGCCCTGTAATTGAATATTCAGTGTCAAGGATGAGAAAGGGAATTACTCTACCAATAACTGTTGTTAATTTTAAATTTAAATTTGTACATATTTTTCCAGTTACTATTTCTATAGATGTCTTCTTTATTTCTACGGATATATTCTTTGTTTAAAAAATAAATAGTATCCCATTTGTCAATTTATTAGGCCCAACAAATAATTGAGAATCACTTTCCACATAAATAAGAATTGCACACCTCCATTTCAAATAGTATTTTTCTTCTCCATTAGAAAAATTTAAGTATTAATATTAGTTGGAGTTCTTAGTTTCAAGTCACAGAAAATCAATACATTTATTATTCATTGCCATACAGAATATTTTATAGTGATGAACGGCATAGTAGTTAATCTTCAAACAACTAAAACAGACATTTAACAAGATCAAGACATTCTGCCCCTCATTTTTCTTCTTAAAAATTCACTTCATTGCTTTCCCTGGACCAGCCTTCCTCAAAAGAAAAAATGTGTTCTCTGGGTACAGTATTTGCCCAAAATACACGAAAGCCTAGATTTAATCCACATCTGAGAAAACAAACCAATCAACAAACAAAAGTATGTGTTCTCTGCAGAATTTTGCATCTCAACTTCTAGCTCTGGAAGTAGTTTAATCGTATTCTCTTGGGACAAGTCCACTGGTCCTTGACCAGATACTCCTTGGTCATTATTGCTTTAATGTCCTCTTGCAAACTAAACTGGAATGTCAGTGTCAGACTGTATTCAAAATGTGGTACCTTTGTGAAAAGGACAGAACTATTTTCTAGAGAGACTGACAGAGAAAATAATCCCAACAATAATACAAACATGACTGATAGTTTGTGTCTGATGCTCAAAATTACATGAGCGAATGAGCAATTGCTTATTATGGTTTTTGTCTTAAGAAAAAATTCTAGGTTGTGTTTTGATATGATCAATGTGAACATCCTCTAAAATTTATCACTGCATCAATTATAATGAGCATTAAGTATTAATCTTCATTAATGTAATAATTCTCATTCAGCAAAACATTTTTATGTTAGCCTCACTGGGCTAGTAACCTAGAAAATTAGACATGTTAGAAATATTTTCCACAGTTATCATTTAATCCAAGAGCAATTGTTTTTCTCCTCTTTCAAATCAGTTTAAAGTAACATTGAAGTTGTCTGTCATTCATTAAGTAATCTTGTTAATTAAATAAAAATATTTTCATGCCCAGTGTGCCTGGCTATATGGCTTGTGAATATTCCCTTAATCCTGGTGCTATAGCCATCAATGGCAAAAAAAAAATCTTATTTTTCTATGTCTAACTGATATACCATAGGTGGGAATGACTGCATAACTTCTGGATCTCTGCATTGTTTCAAAAATTATGAATAAAGACAGATTTTAAAATGTCAATATAAAACACCTCACATATGATTTTATTTTATAAGTTTCTTTCAGGGTATTTAATTCTTCACAACTCCTAACACTATCACCCTTTAAAGATTATAAAGCTGTGGTTCAGAGACTCAGTAATGTTCCAGGTTCATGAGTTCATTAACAATAGATCTAGGTTTCATTGTTAAGTTTATGAACCCTTGGACATGATATCCATATTTTTTTCTTTTTCCTCATTTTATATTAACGGTGTGTAAATGTCTATACAAATTCAAATATCACAAATGTGTTTATACTTTATTGGCAAGAAATATAATCATATGACATAACTCCTCAGTTTTCAATGTCATGAAAATAAAGCATCTGATATCAGAGGAAAATGTCTCTACAAGGAGGATCAGGGAAACAACAGGCAAAAAGAAATCAATCAATAAAAAATGACCTTGACTACAACTTCAACTAATTACTTAATATTAACTTTTTTCTAGTACTTACTGGTAAAATTAATATTTGAAATTGTAGAAATGTTTGGATTGTACTGTAATTGATGTATTTTCCATCTTTTAGAATTACTCAGAGTTCTTACTAATTTTGAAATTAAACTTTTGATCTCCAAATAAAAATGAAAATGATTTTGTCCATAGTAATAAGAACCGCAGAATATTCTTACCAATTTATGAATCAAAAACAAGTCTGTACTTCTCAGATGAGAGTTACGCTCTCTGTGAAAACAAGATCATATACTGTTACTTGGGTGGAACGCTGAGTTAGATCACTTACAGAGAGGGTCTTATTTGTGGGCAACAACTGTTATAGTTGGTGGAAATGATAACTCAGTTTTAAAAAGGAACTTTTCTGTCACTGAAGATGACATAATTTCCCCACAAGTACAGAAGGAAGTCACTCAACAAGGCCACCTGCGGCATTATTGCTCAAGATGTTTCTGTCAGCCTTCCTTTCGCTCTCTTCATAGAAATGTTACAGAGAGTTTCAGAAAGAAATGACACAAAAGCATAACCAAATGAAGTTACCAGCAAAATTAATAATACTCTGACTTAAATTGTGATCAACAGTAAGACGTCTTCAAGGAGGCACTCAGACAGCTCACTCAGCAGGAGGGTATCATGGGCTGTCAGCAGATGTATGAAAGCTGCACAGTAATTGTACATTTGAGAATCAGCAGAGCTCCTGTCTGTGTTACCAAATAATCTAGAATATTCAAGCAATGTGCTGCTTGCCGATGGCTTGCATTCTCATATTGTTAAGTCTTTTATTGTCAGATCTTATAAATAAATGTTACTGTTCCATTTGATTTTATAGAGGACAAAATGAATGTGTACATCTGCACCTGTATTTTCTTATGATGTGAACTCTTGGCATACAGAAATCTTTGGATTCTTTTCAACCAAAAAATAAATATACATCTTAAATCTCTTCTAAAGATTGAGATCTAAAAGTGCTTAAATAAGTGGAGGTGGTCTTGCTTTCAGTGTTTCCAGAGGGAAACTATGAATTCACACTGGGAATAATTCTACTGAATTCAAGTGAATTTCAATTACTTATCATATTCCTAAGTGCTTAGGAATAAGTAAAGTTCAAATGTCACGTGTAAATTACACAGCAATTTTATAAGACCTGAAATTTATTCTTATACCATTTCATACATCAAGATTCCTTGGTCCTCATCCAACTTCTTCCTCTTTATATTACTCTTTTGGCCTGACATCTATGTGCATGGTCTAATATCTTGAAACTTGCTTAAATAGCTTATTCAAAATTATTTGAATACTGATTATCTAGCAACTCCTTTCCTGTGCAGAGCCTTACAAAGTCATAGACATACAATTATCTCCCTCTCATGGAGGTACTGTTGAAAATCAGAATCAAACTCACAAAAGTTCTTTGTTTAGGAAGATTAAAATGTTAATTTTGCTGAGTTTATATGTACTATATTATCACATTGTGTCCATTAAATATGTCCAAGTAGAAAATAATGAAATAAATATGAATGAAAAAATATTTGCCTACATAGTGACTTGGGTACTGTGCTCAGGATATGTAATAGCACTTGCAGACACACAGGGAGAAAAGATAATTCTACCTAGAACTGGTCTGTGAGTGACTCTGAAGTGAATGATGGTGAATTTAAATATTCAACATGTTTTAGAGACTTCTGTAAAGAGATTTAGAAAAAAATCTCAATAAAATATCTACCATATATAATATAAGGCTCTGAACTAGTAAATGTGTGGTTGTAAGAATCCTATTACTGAACAATGGACTCAAACTATTAAAAGGGAAGTGGGAAACAAAGAAGGGTGGAGAGCTAGAATTTCATAAATTTTATTATAAAGTTTTAAACCATAAAAAAGTGAGTAAGGGATACCTTGCACCAAGAGAGGTCCAGCTGCAATGAAGGGTCGCACTGCAGTCTCCCAAAAGCTGGTTGGAGGGTCAGGGTTACTGTGGAATGCACTACAGCTCGCTTGGTCGGATCGCAGCAAACTTGCAGAGACATTCACTGGGGCAGCAAACCACTTTCTCATCCGCTGCGCGCTTCTGGACATAGCGGATCTCTCCGAACCTCTATGTGGGTGCCTCCTAGCTTCCTTTCTGACCGTGGAGGCCAGCAGGCCCCTAGGCCGGTTCCACACGCTGCGCTTGGGCCGCAGCTCAGCTGAGTCTGCGTACCACGGAGTGCGATTGCGGCGGGATGGACCCTCCCAGCTCCTGAACCCAAACGGCTCGCAGGCGGCTGTGGACAGGAATTTTTGGAGGCGGTAGAGCAGAGCAAACTCGGAGAACATGCTCCTCGGGCAGACTGCGACAATCTGGGCAGCGGTCCGGGATCCCACTCAGAGCCCCACCCCCCGCAGCCGGGGCCATCCTCGACCTGAGAGTGGGAACGTGGGAACAGCAGCAACTGCGGTCGGCGGCTCCTGGGAGAACGTCAAGGAGGCGGAAAAGCACCAGGGAGCGCCGGGATCTCCTGCCAGCACGGATCTCAGAAGGGGTGAGGCGAGTGAGCACTGCAACAGGATTTCTGAGTCTGGAAGAAGCTCGACCCAGGGAGATACACCTGAGTCGCATTCCTGCCTGCACGATCCAAGGGTGAGTTGATTGGGCGCCCTGACTGGTTTTCTTGAGTCAGGGAGAAGCTGCGCCTAGCAAGGGACATCCGAGCAGCTCTACTGATTGCACAGTCCCTGGGATGGAAGAGCTGGCTGGGCGTCCTGAGGGGATTTTTGAGTGGGGGAGGAGCTCCACCCAGGGAGGAACACCTGAGTGGCCCCCAGCCTGCAAGGTCCCAGGGGCGGCGAGCTGTTTATGCAAACCAGCCAGGTCTCAGGGTAGGGAGTAGAAGCGTAAATCTCAGCAGACAGCTTAAGGGACATTTTCCCAAAGAGAAGGAGTCATTGGAGCAGCCTCTGCAGCAGACCTTTGCCTGCTGAACTGCCTGGGGAATTTATAGCTCAAAATTTTGAATGTGATATCCAAAAATGGGAAAACAGAGGAAAAAAACGCAGTCTCAGAACTCAACCCCACCCAGAAAATGTTCTGAATGCGAGGATACAGGGGAACCAGGAAACCACATACCTGCATGTTATGAAACAATTTGCATCCGAAATGAAAAAACTCCAACAGGCCATAAAACAGCTCAAAGCAGAAATAAGCCACATACCTGCAATGATCTGTCAGACAAAAAACGAGATGAAAACAATGATGGAAGAAATGTTCCGTTCACATAGAGAAGAAATAGACAAAAGACTAGAAGAAAATAGGAAACAAATGGAAACGTTACAAGAGCAATTTAGGAATGAATTACCGAGAATGAAACAGGTCCAAACAGAATGCCAGGATTTGAAAACTAACGCAGAAAGCATGCAAAACCGTTTAAATGAAACAAAAGATAGAATTTCAGAACATGAAGACAGTATGGCAGCTTATGAGTGTGAAAGGAAGAATATCATGATATCATCAAAGATGCAAGAAAAGTCAATCCAACAGCTCCAAGATGAGGCAAAACGTAACAATATTCGAATTATAGGAGTGTGTGAAACAGCAGATCTCACAAATGATATAAAAAGAATATTTGCTGAAATAATAGCAGAAAATTTGCCAAACAAGGTAAAAGATACTGAAGTTCAGTTAAGCAAGGCATATAGAACTCAAAAGACCCATAACCCAAAGAAAAACACACACAGGCATATAATAGTCAAGATCCCAGACATCCAGCAAAAGAACACAATATTAAAAGCTGCTAGAGAAATGAAACAGATCACCTATAAAGGAAAGCCCATCAGAATCACAGCAGACTTCTCAACGGAAACCATGAAAATCAAGAAGAGCTCAGAGCGAGGTATTACAGATTCTGAGACAAAACAACTTCCAACCCAGACTGATGTATCCTGCAAAACAATCCCTCAAATTCAATGGAGAAATAAAATATTTCCATGACAAAGAACAACTGAAGAACTTCATGAATGCCAAACCAGCATTGCAAACAGCACTAAAAGATATTCTAGACAGAGAAAAAAGAGAACACAATTCCAAGAACAATAGAAACAACTCCCTAAACAGAACAAGCAAGTAAACAGTCAGCAAAAGAAGGAAAACAACAAGTAAATAACATAACTAGAACAAGCCAACATATAACCATGATAACCATTAATGTAAATTGCCTCAATTCAAAAGTCAAAAGGAAAAGATTGGAAGAGTGGATTAAGTAACACAATCCAATGATATGCCGTATACAGGAAACATTTTACTCAAAAGGAAACCACAGATTGAAAGTTAAAGGTTGGAAAACAATTCTCCATGCAACAGGTCCCCAGAAAAAAGCAGGGGTAGCTATTATGTTTGCAAATAATATAAACTTCAAACTAAAAACAATCACAAGACATAAAGAGGGGCATTATGTACTAGTTAGGGGAAAGCTGCAAGAGAAAGAGGTAACAATCCTAAACATTTATGCATCAAACCATGGAGCACATAAATTTACAAGCCAAATCTTAACAGACGTAAAAAATCAAATAACTAATAACACTATTGTAATAGGGGAACTAAACACCCCTCTCACGCAAAGAGACAGGTCAACTGGACAGAAACTCAGCAAAGAAAAAACAGACCTGAACCAAAAGTGTGAACAAATGGACTTAGTAGATGTATACAGAGTGTTCCACCCCACAACATCATAATACACATTTTTCTCAGCTGCACATGGGTCTTCATCCAAAATAGACCACATTCTAGCCCATAGAGCATATCTACCTAAATGCAAAAGAATTGAAATTATCCCATGCATATTGTCGGACCACAGTGCCATGAAATTGGAAATTAATGACAAAGAGAACTCCAAAAACCACATAAACACTTGGAAATTAGACAACAACCTCCTGAATAACCAATGGGTCACACAAGAAGTTAAAGAAGAAATTAAAAATTACCTACAAATAAATGAAAATGCAAGTACAGCCCACTGGCATCTGTGGGATGCAATGAAAGCAGTCCTCAGAGAGAAATTTATAGCAATGAACTCATATACAAAGAAAATAGAAAGACAGCAAATAAATAACCTAATGATACACCTCAAACACTTAGAAAAAGAGCGACAAGCCAAACCAAGAGCCCAAATAAGGGAGGAGATTATAAAACTCAGGGCAGAAATTAATGCAATTGAGATGAAGAAAACTCTACAAAAAATTAGTGAATCAAAGAGTTGATTCTTCGAAAGAATAAATAAAATTGATAAACCCCTAGCCAACCTTATCAAAACAAGAAGGGAAAGATCTCAAATTCATGCAATAAGGAAAGAAAAGGATGAAGCCACTACAGATCCCACAGAAATCCAAAAGATCATTAATTCCTACTTTGAAAATCTGTATTCCCATAGGATAGAAAATACAGAAGAAATGGACAGATTTCTAGAAAGGTACAAATTGCCAAATTGAATCAGGAAGACGTAAAAATCCTGAACAGCCCAATATCAATTAATGAGATTGAAAACATTATTAAAACCTTACCAACAAAAAAAGCCCAGGCCCTGATAGATTCACAGCAGAATTCTATAAAACATTTAAAGAAGATCTAATGCCAACACTCCTCAAACTCTTCAATGAAATCAAAAAGGAAGCAACTCTCCCTAACACATTTCTGGAGGCAAGTATTATACTGACACCAAAACCAAAGAGGGACCCAATCAAGAAAGAGAGCTACAGGCCAATCTCTCTAATGAAAATAGATGCAAAGGTAGTCAACAAAATATTGGCAAATAGATTACAGCGAATCATAAGGAAAATTATACACTCTGACAAGGTAGGATTCATTCCAGGAATGCACGGATGGTTCAATATTCAGGAATCAATTAATGTAATACACTATATTAATACAGTCAAAGACAAAAAACACATGATCATCTCAATAGATGCGGAGAAAGCTTTCAATGAAGTCCAACATGCATTCTTGTTAAAAACCGTAGAAAAAATAAGAATAGATGGCCTCTACCTCAATCTGATCAAAGCCATCTATGACAAACCAACAGCCAACATCATACTAAATGGACATAAACTGAAAACTTTCACTTTAAAGTCAGGAACAAGACAAGGATGTCCATTGTCACCACTCATATTCAACATAGTTCTGGAAGCACTAGCCAGAGCAATCAGACAAGAGAGATAAATAAAAGGAATAAGTATAGGAAAGGAAGAAGTCAAACTATCACTATTTGCAGATGACAGGATACTATACATGGAGGACCCCAAAAACTCCACATGAAAACGTCTGGAATTAATTGACAAATTCAGCAGCGTAGCCGGATACAAAGTCAACATCCAAAAATCAATAGCATTCCTATACACGAACAGCAAAGAGACTGAGACAGAAATTGAGGAAACCATACCCTTTACAATAGCAACCAAGAAACTGAAATACTTAGGAGTCAATCTAACAAAGAATGTGAAAGATTTATTCAGTGAAAACTACAAGACTCTGAAAAAGGAGATCGAAGAGGATTTCAATAAAGGGAAAAACATACCGTGCTCATGCTTAGGAAGAACTAACATTGTAAAAATGGCCATACTACCAAAACTGTTGTACAGATTCAATGCAATTCCCATCAAACTACCGTTAACATACCTCACAGAGCTAGAGAAAATATGCCTCAAATTCATGTGGAACCAGAAGAGACCCAGAATAGCAAAAGCAATCCTGGGCAATAAGGACAAGTCAGGTGGAATCACAATCCCTGACCTGAAATTATACTACAAAGCTACTGTAATAAAATCAACCTGGTACTGGCTAAAAAACAGACCTGAGGATCAATGGAACAGACTGGAAGATGCAACAACAACGAAAAACCCACTCAGCTACCTAATATTTGACAAAGGGGTCAACCAAACACAGTGGAAAAAAGAAGGCCTGTTTAATAAATGGTGCTGGAAAACTGGCTTGCCTCTTGCCGAAAACTGAAAATAGACCCCAGTCTATCACCATGCACCAAACTCAGGTCAAAATGGATCATAGACCTCAACATTAAAACAGAAACTCTAAACCTACTGGAAAACAAAGTAGGTAAAAATCTGGAAGACATAGGAGTAGGCAGAGAGTTCATGAACAAGAACAAAGCTGCAAGGAAACACTTCAAAGAATCAATAATTGGGACCTCATCCTACTGAAAAGTTTTTGTACATCTAAAGAAATCACCAGCAAAGTAAAAAGAAAACCCACAAATTGGGAAAAAATCCTAGCTGGCTGTCCCTCAGACAAAGGTCTTTTATCTAGAACATAGAAAGAATTAAAAAACATGTACCTGTCCAAATTCAAAGACCCAATCCAGAAATGGGCATCTGAGATGAATACACAATTCTCAGACAAAGAAATACAAATGGCAAATAAATACATGAGAAAATGTTCCACATCCTTAGTCATTCGAGAAATGCAAATAAAAACAACATCGAGATTTCATCTCACCCCAGTAAGACTGGCC
>PVLD010003719.1:0-137405 GCA_004027595.1 Dinomys branickii
GATTTGAAGAAAAAAAAAAATAAAATAAAAAAAATAAAGAAAAAATAAAGCAACCTATTAGGAGGTGCCATAAAATTTTAATTATCTATCAACCCTGACAATGAAAGCAATGCTGAAAGCACAGAGACAACCAAAAGGAACTGCGAAGCACACCTGAAGCTTTTCTGCAAAATGTGAGCTGGGAGGAGCCTATTGTTGTACTCCAAAATCAGACGTGTTCCCTACTATTTTAAAGAGTGGTTTGTTAAGCATTTCTCAAAGTCTACCACAAAAGTACAAGGGCAAGACCAACTCTCCCCTTGGCTATTTCTTTTCAACTCTCACTACACTCTAGTTCAAACTCAGAACAAGTTTTTACCAGAGGAAATAACTCCTAATACGAACAACTTCCAAAGGAAAAGTAAATAGGAACTCAGTTCATTTCTATTACAACTCATGATTGGAAGATAGAGTGATGAAAGAATATTATATGAACAAGGGAGTCATAATCTCAGAGAGACCAGTATCATACACTGGGGGAAAATTTGAAAAATGTCTTAAAATTGACAGAATATGTCTTGGACTTGGGAACTGCTGAACCATACATTTTGCTGAGTTTACCTCAGTGAATCTTGGTAGTCCTCATTATGCTATTTCCACAGAAAGTGCTATGTTTTCACATGATATGGATGCTTGTATTATATACAGGGTGTTTGTTTTTTATTAACATTGTATTTGTTCCATTCTTTATCAGGGGTCCCGTATAAACAGAGAGTTTGTCAGAGAAAGTCAAAGAAGTTCAAATTTCTCTTGAAAATGATGCTAATCCATTAAAAAGAAATTCTGTACAAATTAAAAATTTCCATATCATATTCAATACTCATGCACAGAATATCACTATGTGGCTTCTTTAAGAAAATGGAGATTGGGAAGTGTGTAAGGCTCAGTCTTCTCTGGATGGTGCTCTGTGCAGGAATAAGGTAATACATCTTTGGGGCCCTAGGCAATAACAGCATAGGCTTCATCGAGGACACTGAGCTAATGAAATGGCCTGTCAAGAGGATCTGCTATGGTCAAGTCCTAGACACTTGACCTTTAACAAGAGCTCATTCAGAAAGAATTCATTCAGTTATCATATACACAATGGTTGATACATGTGTCAACTTGAGAAGTTTAGACGCTTAACTAAGAGACTGAGCAGGGGACCAGGGTCCTCATACAAACATCCTGAGCCTGTGCAAAAGGAAGTCGGGGTATGGTATGGGGGTAGGGGAACCTCCCTGTGGTGGAGAGCCTACACAGAATGTCAGGGAGGAAAAGAGGCTTGCTCCCCTCCTTTCGCTCTTATTGCTTTTGCTGTCTTCAGCCTCTTTGCACTATTGGCCCTCACCATATCTTCCTGCCCTGGAGCTGGCTGATTATGGACTGAAACCCTACAAACTGTGAGCTAAATAAACCTTTCCTTCCTTAAGTTTGGGGGTGGGGTATTTTCTCTCACAGCAATGAGAGAAAAGTAACTATATATATATATATATATATATATATATATATATATATATATAAAATATATGTGGAATGCAATATTTAAGAGATAAAAAATCTACAATCACTTCCTATTATACCTATAAATTTGTGCTTTTAAGTTTCTCCTTTGACAAGCTTAAAGTATCTCTTATTCACTTACATCATATGAAAAAATAAAATCTTTCACAACGATCATGCTTCATCTTTTCTAATATGTATCTTTTACAAGTTTTGTAGGATGTCCACTGAAGCACCCAGTGTATGTGTCCATCATGCCTGGTAAATTTTGAAGGTAGAAACTTTAATCTTCTATCTGTGCTTTTTGTTGGTTTCTGAAGAAAAAAACTGCAATCTTTTCTGACTACGAAGTTGTCCAGTTTTAAATGTTCACCTATTAGTTTTGCTTATATTTTATTGTTGCTGCTGTTGTTTGGGTGGTGGTTATTCTTATTTATTCAAATCCAATATTTGTTTACTACTGAAAATGATGTTCTGCTTCTTGATGTTCCCTGAGAAATGAAAGGGGATGATGGCTTGTAGAGATACGTTCTTCATGGATGACAAGAAGCTGTTTCACTGTTATCAAGGTTAGTTGTCTCACTTGAATTATGTGTTTCTTTACAATATCTAAAGGACTCTTAACACTATCTAATCTTTGAAGAAGTAATATCAGACCTCACTTATTTTCTTAAAACAAATTTACTTGGAGAAATTTTCATTTCTATATTTACACTTGATTGATAGCTGAAATTTCATATTTGAAATAAGCTTTCACTGTTTGTGTGTCCATAATTCAGAAACATCTTTAACTGTCATTGCATGAATATACCTGTTTCCAGTCTCCTCATATTTATAGCAAACATTATAAAATTAAATAAATGAAATATGATGTATTTAATTTGGCTTATTGAAAAAATAGATGTTCATATAATTTGACTATTCCCAAATTTTCAGAAAAATACAATATTGAACTTATGATAAGTTTGATGTGCTTAGAAAATATTAAAAATTGAGAATCCTCAAAAGTATTTCAAAATCCATATTTGCATGATTAATGTAAAATTATGACAAGTGATACTAGTTTAACAATTTTGGTTCAGTAAAAATAGTGAAGTCATTTGGAATTATCAGGGTTAAATACATTAATGATACACACTTATAATCTATAAGCATATTTTTTTTTAACTTCTACCAGTACATTGATCAAGAAGGTAGTATTGGTCTTCTGTCATGCTTGAAACATTATTTATAATTATGAAGGATATAAATTTGTATTTAGTCAAATCGAATTATTATTCTGCTGAGCATTAATCAAAAAACAGTTGCTTTTTTGAGTATGCAAATGAAGATAATTTCCAAGAATTTTATGTAACTTTAAAAGCTGTGGATTTGTTACTAGAGTTCTACACCAGAGGACTGACTTGGACAGGCAACAGAGTAATTGATGACTCCTACCACCTAGGGTCACGACAATATGTCTACCCACCTCCTAAATCACAGATATATAGAGAGAGGTGCAAAGCCTCAACATCCCCTTCAAGCTCCCCGCACATGGACCTACCTTTCCTCTGTTAAGCCGCTTTCCCAGGGTGCTGCCCCTTCCCAATGGTGCCATACGTGCCTTTAACATATGGGCCTTGGAGAACATTCCAAATTCCAAGGGTAGCAGTTTGTTAAAAAGCACAAAATACTCAGAACAACTTTCTCATGTACTGGACAGGTCCGTGAATTTGGACCTGATACCATACCTCATGCTCAACTTATCTGACTCTCTTAAAATCAAGCCCAATTTTTTGGTTGGTGTTTGCAATTGAATCAATGGCCTCTACTGAGCAACATGCATGGTCCCACCCCCCACATCTCATATCCTTATTGTAGACAGTTCTAAGTCAATAAATCACCTCAGGTTTGCAGATAGGATCCTCCTGATTCATTCTTCCAGGGTGCTAATATTGCAAGCATATTCCTGCATGCCCAGTCATGTCCAGTACTTAAAAGTGTTTCTTTCCTAGAAATCTCAGACACATAAAATTTTAAGTATCTGAGATAATTTATTGGCAGAAGTATGCCATCCAAGTCCATCAGGAAACTACCTGTGTGAAAATATTCTGAAGCAGGGCCAGTCACCCAATGGGAGATGCCTATTAAAAACCTGAACAGACATATTACTCAAAAAATAGAAAATCTTTGCTTGCAGTGTAAAGCCAGCACCTCTAGAAAATGGCACTGTAATGTCTAAAAAGTGCCTGAAACTGAAGTTCTCTAGTTATTAAGTTGTACTGAAAAAGAATGATTTCAACAGGCTTTCTCCTACTGAGTGAATCTTACATTACTGTT
The DNA here is from genome assembly GCA_004027595.1 of Dinomys branickii. Classification (NCBI taxonomy): domain Eukaryota; kingdom Metazoa; phylum Chordata; class Mammalia; order Rodentia; family Dinomyidae; genus Dinomys; species Dinomys branickii. The sequence goes on from PVLD010003719.1 coordinate 3,841, forward strand.
ATCTTCCTACTGGAGACCTGACTAAAACCCCCCACTGGAGGGGTATGGTGAAAGGATGAAATAAGAAACAGAGACAAATTCAGTAATACATGAATCTGGGTTGGGAGGTCCATGCCTCAGGGCGGGCAGAGACAGAGACACTCCCAGTCAACATCTATTCATTGGGTGTGTGCAATTACCGAAGGGTTATCAGAAGATTCAAGACTGGGGGGAAGACTCAGAAGTCAGTGACTCAGTGAGGAATGGACAATCCTGGGTTAACTCAAGAGGGCAGAGGTGATCCCTTGCTAAGAAGGATCTTGCCCTGGAGTGTGTTTTGTTTTGTTTTTATCTTAGTGGTTTTAGTTTAATCTTAGTGGGGGGAAAAGATGGCTCATCTCTAAAGAGTTAATGAGAAATCTCAAAAGGGTGGTACTGATAATCCCACTCCCCATCTATCCCTTAGGGAAGTGTACAAAATAACCCATTGTAGATTTGTGGTCCCCAGCAATGTTCAAAGTGCCTGAAGCTGAAATTTTATAACTGTGAAAATGTGCTGAAATCATTTCCTGACTCAGTCTCTTACAGTTTCATGTTCTATTATGAGCTGGCCAGCTACTTCAGTGGTAATGGAATACCTCAAGTAAATACGACAAGCGGAAGACAAAGTTGTAATACTATTTTAAAAGAGTTTTTTGAGTATGTAGATGAAGATAATTTCCAAGAATTTGGAAATTAAATTGAATCTTTGAATTTGGGCTAGCCTGGGTTTTTTTTTTCTTCAATTTTTTATATATTCTAGACAGAAATCCTTTTTCTGAAGGAAAGCTAAGTTTTTTCCCAATCTGTGGATTGTCTTTTTACTCCATTGGTGACTTTTTTAACAAAATGAGTTGAAAGGGAAATTATACAGGTAAATGTAAATTATTTTCTCTATAAAAGGAAAAAGACTATTTTTCTCTGTCTCCTTTTCCTCAGAGTATTTCCTTAGAAGTATAATGAATCTGAGTACTTACTCTAACAAACAGAAAGTATATAAACATATCTAGGGACTAAGATCAGACTCATGGTTTTACAAGGTAGAGATTTCCAAAGTCATAGTAAATAACTGCTAGACAGAAAACAATTACATCTAGAATTACCTCAGGGTTCTATCTCAAGGAATAGAAGAAAGACTGTCACAGTTATAACCTTTGTTTTTCTATAACATAGCAGAATTATCATTATTTTTTAATTTCTGTATAAATTATGCAAAATTTTATTTTAAACTGTGGCCATTTCCCCTGCATCTTATGTGCTTATGAATCATAACATTTAATAATAAATTGTGTCTGTACATTTCTCTGTATTGTTCAGTAAGGGGATATTTGTTGGATAAGATTATTTTAATTTCCAAACAAACACAAATATATAATTATAGCATCCACTGCCTGTTTTATTTAATGGCTTAAAGAAGGTATTTTCTTTCTTAGGTTTTTTTTTTTTTTTTTTTTTTTTTTCGGTACTGGGGATCGAACTCAGGACCCTGCGCTTGCTAGGCAAGCGCTTATTCCACTGAGCTATATCCCCAGCCCGGTATTTTCTTTCTTTAGAAAAGAAAATATATATACTTTTTTAAATTTTAAAGACAAAAATAAATACAATGATACAGAATTTCCAAACAAAATAATAGATTAGCAATGGTTAATATATTATATATTATTATCTTCAAAGTATTTGCTCAGACTACAAGATATAGGCATGAAAACCTGATCAAACAATATAAGCACAAACTTTCTTTTCAATGAGCTAATAGAAATTAGTAGTATAATTATCTTAGCTGTGTTGTGTGATAGCCATTCTTTCTGAGGTAAGATGGAATCTCAGTGTTGTTTTAATTTGTATTTCACAAATGACCAAGGATGTTGAACATTTTTTCAGATATTTCTTAGCCATTTGCATTCCATCATCTGAGAAGCGTGTATTCATCTCAGATGGCCATTTTTGGATTGGGTCTTTGAATTTGGGCTAGCCTGTTTTTTTTTTTTTTTTCCTTCTTCAAGTTTTTATATATTCTAGATAGAAATCCTTGGTCTGAGGGACAGGTGACTAAGTTTTTTTCTCAACCTGTGGGTTGTCTTTTTACTCTATTGGTGACTTTTTAACAAAATGAGTTGATTCTTTGAAGTACTTTCTGTCAAGTTTAGATTTTCCTCATAAACTCTCGGCTTACCTTTGTATCTTCAAGATTTCTACCTACTTCCTCTTCCAGTAGATTCAGTGCTTCTGTTTTTAATATTTAGATCTTGGATTCATTTTGACTTTAGTTTAGTGCATAGTGATAGACATGGGTCTACTTTTACTCTTTGGCATGTGGAAATCCAACCTTTCTAGCACCATTTATTACAGAGGCTCTTTCGTCCAGTGAACATGCTTAGTCCCTTCTTGAAGGATAAGGTGGCTGAGTGTGTTTTTAGTTGTGTCTGCATCTTCTAATTTGTTTCACTAAACCTCACATCTGCTTTTCTGCCATTACCATGTTGATATTATCACAGCAGGTTTGTAGTATAATTTCAAGTCAAGAATTGTGATGCTTCCTACCTTACATTTTTTGCCCAGGATTGTCTTGCTATTCTAGGTCTCTTTTGTTTCCAAATGAGTTTAGGAATGTTTTCTCTATTTCTGTATGGTGTGCTGATAATGTTTTGATCAGGATTGCTTTCAATCTGTACAACGGCTTTGAGAGTATGGCCATTTTCACAATGTCAGTTTTTCCTATCCATGAGCAAGGAATACCTTTGCATTTTCTGATATCCTCTTCAACCTCCTTTTTTAGTGTACTGTAATTTTCAAAACATAGCTCTTTCATTTCCTTTGTTAGGTTGATTCCCAAGTATTTCATGTTTTGGCTGCTATTGTGAAAGCTGTTGTTTCTCTAATTTCTCTCTCCATGAGTTTGTTGTTTGTTTACAGGAGTGACACTAAGTTTTTTTAAAGTAAAAGAACGAAGACATATTAATACACAGACACAAAGTAGCATAAGAATAATACACTCAAAACTGATCTACAGACAAGGTGACAGGGAATCAACAATGGTTGTCGCTTTACAAATTGATAACCTCGAAGTGTATATTCAGGAACAAAGATACAGACATGCAAAATTTATCAATCAATTAATCAACTATTCCTTACTATAAAGTGACTTAGTTCAGTAGTACAACTATGTAAGATATGCTGTACATACATACTTACTTTCTTACATATTTTTTTCCTGTCTTCCCTTTTCCTTTCTTTCCCTTCCTTTAAAGTGTGATAGAACAAGAACTACATCAACAGAAAAAAAAAGAAAAAAAAAAAAAAGAAACCGAAAAGCATTAACAAAGAGACACGAAGTAGTACAATAACAATATGATCAGAATTGAATTATAGACAAAGCCACAGAAAACCAACAATAGTTGCTGCATTGCATATTGATATCTTCAAAGTGTATGCTCAGGATAACACATACAGACATACAAGATTGATCGAATAACCAGTCATCAACTATTCCTTAGCATTAAGTGACATAATACAATAGTAGAACCATGTTAGCACTCCTGCACATATGTATCTACATATATACATACATACATTTTTGCCTCTTTCTTTTCTCCTTTCCCTCGTGCCCTCTGTTCTTTGCTTTTGAACAGATTTCCTTCATGTCTCTTAGTTTATATTCCCACCCTCAGGTTCTTACACCAGTGACACAATATGTTGCCTGCTCATGTACTGCTGATTTATTTCACTTAAGAGTATGGACTCCAGTTTTGACCACTTGCCTACAAAGTTCCCAAAACTGTCTTTCTTTATAGCTGAATAATATTCCATTATATAAAAATGCCAGTTTTTAATCCAGTCTTCTGTGGATGGACACTTGGGTTGCTTCCACATTTTAGCTATTACAAATTGCGCTGCTATAAACATGGGTGCACATATATCAGAGTGATATGATGTTTTCAGATCTTCTGGGAAAATACCCAGAAGGAGAATACCTGGTTTGAATGGAACCTCTAGAACTAGTTTGCTGAGAAATCTCCAAACGGCTCTCCACAGTGGTTGTACCAGTCTGCATTCCCACCAGCAGTGTAATAGAGTCCCTATTTCTCCACAGCCTCTCCAGCATTTGTTATTAGATGATTTTTTAATACTGGCCAGTCTTGCTGGGGTGAGATGAAATCCCAGTGTTGTTTTTATTTGCATTTCTCGGGTGACTAAGGACGTGGAACATTTTCTCATATATTTATTTGCCATTTGTATTTCTTTGTCTGAGAAGTGTGTATTCACCTCACATGCCCATTTCTGGATTGGGTCTTTGAATTTGGACAGGCACATGTTTTTTAATTTTTTGTATGTTCTAGATAGACTTTTGTCTGAGGGACAGCCAGCTAGGATTTTTTTCCCATTTGTGGGTTTTCTTTTTACTTTGTTGGTGATTTCTTTAGATGTACAAAAACTTTTCAGTAGGATGAGGTCCCAATTATTGATTCTTTGAAGTGTTTCCCTTGCAGTTTCATTTTTGTTCATGAACTCTCTGCCTACTCCTATGTCTTCAAGATTTTTACCTACTTTCTCTTCCAATAGTTTTAGAGTTTCTGTTTTAATGTTGAGGTCTGTGATCCATTTTCACCTGAGTTTGGTGCACGGTGATAGACTTGGGTCTGTTTTCAGTTTTTGGCAAGAGGCAAGCCAGTTTTTCCAGCACCATTTATTAAACAGGCCTTCTTTTTTCCAGTGAGTTTGGTTTATCCCTTTGTCAAATATTAGGTAGCTGAGTGGGTTCTTTGTTATGGTTGCATCTTCCAGTCTGTTCCATTGATCCTCAGGTCAGTTTTTGAGCCAGTACCAGGTTGATTTTATTACAGTAGCTTTGTAGTATAATTTTAGGTCAAGGATTGTGATTCCACCTGACTTGTCCTTATTGCCCAGGATTGCTTTTGCTATTCTGGATCTCTTCTGGTTCCAGATGAATTTGAGGCATATTTTCTCTAGATCTGTGAGGTATGCTAACGGTAGTTTAATTGGAATTGCATTGAATCTGTACAACAGTTTTGGTAGTATGGCCATTTTCACAATGTTAGTTCTTCCTAACTATGAGCAGGGTATGTTTTTCCATTTATTGAAATCGTCTTCCATCTCCTTTTTCAGAGTACTGTAGTTTTCACTGAATAAATCTTTAACATTCTTTGTTAGACTGATTCCTAAGTATTTCAATTTCTTGTTTGCTATTGTAAAAGGTATGGTTTCCTCAACTTCTCTCTCAGCCTGTTTGTTGTTCGTGTATAGGAATGCTATTGATTTTTGGGTGTTGACTTTGTATCCAGCTACGTAGCTGAATTTGTCAATTAATTTCAGGAGTTTTCTTGTGGAGTTTTTGGGGTCCTCCATGTATAGAATCATGTCATCTGCAAATAGTGATTGTTTGATTCTTCCTTTCCTATCCTTATTCCTTTTATTTCTCTCTCTTGTCTGATTGCTCTGGCTAATGCTTCCAGATCTATGCTGAATAGGAATGGTGACAGTGAACATCCTTGTCTTGTTCCTGACTTTAAAGTGAAAGTTTTCAGTTTATGTCCATTTAGTATGATGTTGGCTGTTGGTTTGTCATACATGGCTTTGATCAGATTGAGGTAGAGGCCATTTATTCCTATTTTTTCTAAGGTTTTTAACATGAATGCATGTTGGACTTTATCAAAAGCCTTTTCTGCATTTATTGAGATGATCATGTGGTTTTTGTCTTTGCCTGTATTAATATGATGTATTACATTTATTGATTTGCAAATATTGAACCATCCTGCATTCCTGGGATGAATCCTACCTGGTTGTGGTGTATAATTATCCTTAGGATTCGCTGTAATCTATTTGCCAGTACTTTGTTTAGTATCTTTGCATCTACGTTCATTAGAGAGATTGGCCTATAATTTTCTTTCTTGGTTGGGTCCCTCTCTGGTTTTGGTATCAGTATAATACTTGCCTCCAGAAATGTGTTAAGGAGAGTTGCTTCCTTTTTGATTTCATTGAAGAGTTTGAAGAGTGTTGGCATTAAATCTTCTCTGAATGTTTTATAGAATTCTGCTGTGAATCCATCAGGGCCTGGGCTTTTCTTTGTTGGTAAGTTTTTAATGACGTTTTCAATCTCATTAATTGATATTGGGTTGTTCAGGATTTTTACGTCTTCCTGATTCAATTCTGGCAATTTGTACCTTTCTAGGAATTTGTCCATTTCTTCTGTATTTTCTAACCTATGGGAATACAGATTTTCAAAGTAGGTATTAATGATCTTTTGTATTTCTGTGGGATCTGTAGTGACTTCATCTTTTTCATTCCTTATTGCATGAATTTGAGATCTTTCTCTTCTTTTTTTGATAAGGTTGGCTAGGGGTTTATCAATTTTATTTATTCTTTTGAAGAACCAACTCTTTGATTCACTAATTTTTTGTAGAGTTTTCTTCATCTTAATTGCATTAATTTCTGCTCTGAGTTTTATAATGTCCTCCCTTCTTTGGGCTCTTGGTTTGGCTTGTTGCTCTTTTTCTAAGAGTTTGAGGTGTAGCATTAGGCTGTTTATTTGCACTCTTTCTGTTTCCTTTTTATATGAGTTCATTGCTATAAATTTCCCTCTGAGGTCTCCTTTCATTGCATCCCACAGATTTCAGTAGGTTGTACTTGCATTTTCATTTATTTGTAGGTAATTTTTAATATCTTCTTTAACTTCTTGTGTGACCCATTGGTTATTCAGTAGGTTGTTGTCTAATTTCCACGTGTTTATGTGGTTTTTGGAGTTCTCTTTGTCGTTAATTTCCAATTTTATTGCATTGTGGTCCGATAATATGCATGGGATAATTTGAATTCTTTTGCATTTAAGTAGATATGCTCTATGGGCTAGAATGTGGTCTATTTTAGGGAGAGACCCATGCGCAGTTGAGAAAAATGTGCATTCTGATGTTGTGGGGCGGATCACTGTGTATACATCCACTAAGTCCAGTTGTTCACACTTTTGCTTCATGTCTGTTATTTCTTTGCTGAGTTTATGTCCAGTTGACCTGTCTCTTTGCGTCAGAGGGGTGTTTAGGTCCCCCATTAAAATAGTGTTATTAGTTAGTTGATTTTTCACGTCTGTTAAAACTTGACTTGTAAAGTTATGTGCTCCATTGTTTGGTGCATGAATGTTTAGGATTGTTATCTCTTCCTCTTGCCGCTTTCCCCTAAATAGTATGTAATGGCCTTCTTTATCTCCTTTGATTGTTTTTGGTTTGAAGTTTACATTGTCTGCAAACAGAATAGCTACCGCTGCTTTTTTTCTGGGGACCTGTTGCGTGGAGAATTGTTTTCCACCCTTTAACTTTCAACCTGTGGATTTCCTTTTGAGTAAAATGTGTTTCCTGTATACAGCATATCGTTGGATTGTGTTCCTTTATCCACTTTTCCAATCTTTTCCTTTTGACTTGTGAATTGAGGCAATTTACATTAATGGTTATAGTGGTTATATGTTGGCTTATTCTAGTCATGTTATTTATTTGTTATTGTTTTCCTTCTTTTGCTGTCTGTTTACTTACTTGTTCTGTTTAGGGGATTATTTCTATCATTGTTCTTGGGATTGTGGTCTCTTTTTTCTCTGTCTAGAATATCTTTTAGTGCTGTTTGCAATGCTGGTTTGGCACTCATGAAGTTCTTCAGTTGTTCTTTGTCGTGGAAATATTTTATTTCTCCATTGAATTTGAAGAAAGTTTTGCAGGATACATCAGTCTGGGTTGGAAGTTTTTTTGTCTCAGTATCTGCAATATCTCGCTCCAAGCTCTTCTTGATTTGATGGTTTCCGTTGAGAAGTCTGCTGTGATTCTGGTGGGTTTTCCTTTATAGGTGATCTGTTTCTTTTCTCTAGCAGCTTTTAATATTGTGTTCTTTTGCTGGATATCTGGGATCTTGACTATCATATGTTTGTGTATGATTTTCCTTGGGTTATGGATCGTTGGGGTTCTATATGCCTCAGTTAACTGTACTTCAGTATCTTTTACCTTGTTTGGGAAATTTTCTGCTATTATTTCAGCACATATTCTTTTTATATCATTTGAGTTGTCTCCTGCTGTTTGACTGACTCCTATTACTCGAATATTATTTCATTTTGCCTCATCTTGCAGCTGTTGGATTGATTTTTCTGGGGTCTTTGATGATTTTATGAGACCCTTCCTTTCATGCTCATAAGCTGCCATGCTGTCATCAAGGTCTGAAATTCTATCTACGGTTTCATTTAAGTGGTTTTGCAAGCTTTCAGTGGAAGTTTTCAATTCCTGGCAGTCTCTTTGGGCCTGTTTCATTCTTGGTAATTCATTACTAAGTTGATCCTGTAACATTTCCGTTTGTTTCCTACTTTCTTCTAATCTTTTATCTATTTCTGCTCTATGTGTATGGAACATTTCTTCCATTATTGTTTTCAGTTTACTTTTTGTCTGAGAGATTATTGCAGGTATTGGCTTATTTCTGCTTTAAGCTCTTCTATGGCCTGTTGGAGTTGTTCCATTATTTCGGATGCAATCATTTCAGAATTTGCAGGTATGCAGCTTCCTAGTTCCCCTGTATCCTCGCATCCAGGATTTGTTCTGGGTGGGGTTGAGTTCTGAGACTGTGTTTTGTTCTTCTGTCTTCCCATTTTTGGGTATCAGATTCAAAATATTGAGCAATAAATTACCCAGGCAGTTCACCAGGCAAAGGTCTGTTGCAAAGGCTGCTCCAATGACTCCTTCTCTTTGGGAGAATGTCCCTTAAGCTTTCTGCTGAGAGTTCCACTTAAAAGGCTGCTCAGGTGCTGATTTGTGGGGTGAGCTACTCCCTACCGGGAGACCTGGGTGGGGTGTGTAAATCCGCTACCCTCGCCCGCCCAGGGTTCCCTGCGGTTATGGGGACAGATCTCCTCCCCCACTTGATGATCCAGTCGTCATGCGCAGATAGCTCACCCCTTTCTGAATCTGTGATGGCAGGAAGGTTCCAAAGTGCCAATTCTCACACTCTCCGGGTCTGGGGGAGGGAGCGAGGTGCTTTGCTCCCCTGTGTTCCTCACGCCACCTCGGCTGCGGACTGCAGGCCACTGAGGGCTTTGGCAGCGGAGGCCAGGACCGGAGCAGGATCCCGTTTCACCGCTTGGATTTGCTGAGCCTGCCCGAGGAGCACGGGTTCCGAGACCACCCCATGCTGCAGCTGCTAAAAAGCCGATTTTCTGGCCGCCATTGCTGGTGAGCCACACAGGTCGGGAGGTGGGAGGGACCGAGCCACCTGTGCCCGCTGGGCGCTCAGACCCAGCCGAGCGGCCACCCGTCCACCGTGCCAAGTGTCTCTGGTTCCCAGTGCTCCGGTCTTTCCCATGTCTCGCCACGGCAATTTGGGCTGACCCACCACGTCTCCGGCAGTGCGGAGAAACACGTTCAGCTTGAGCTTCCCAGCCAAGGTCCCGGCGTTCACACTTGCCAACCCTGTCTTGAGCTGGGGGACTCTATCAGCGAGGATCCTTCCTTTGCTGCTCACCTGGTCACCATCTTCCCGGAAGTCCTGATACTGATTTTTGAGTGTTGATTTTACATTCAGCTACACTGCTGAATTTTGTTATTAAATTTAGAAGTCTTTTGATGGAATTTTGGGGTACTTTTATGTAGAATATCATGTCATCTGCAAATAATGATAATTTAGCTTCTTCCTTTCTTATCCCTATTCCTTTTATTTCTTTCACTTGCCTAATTGCTCTGAGTAATATTTTTAGAACTCTACTGGATAGGATTGGTCATCGTGGACATCTTTGTTTTGTTTCTGATTTTAGAATGAAAGGACTGGGGACTGACCCAAACAGATACCAACATTCCACTCTTAATTTGGAGTTACGATCTTGATACAGACACAAGCCAAGAGCCTCCTACATACAGTACATGGCCCTGAAGAATATACTTTTCCTAGAAAGGCTTTGATACTACTGATATAGCTACGTACTACAAAAGCTCACAAGGATCAACACAGAAAAAAATAAAAATGTTCCTTGAAATAGAAAATGACAAGATGCAGAAGCAAAATGCAATCTCAGACCTCTAGCTCACCCCAAACAAGTCAGGGATACATCTGCATACAGGAAATTGGAAGACACATACCTGAACTTTCTGAAATGATCACAATTTAAGTAAAGAAACAAAGCCATGACACTGTAGAGAAAATCATATCAGAAATAATCTCCCAGGTAAAATAAGAAATGACAACAATAATGAAGGAATTACTCAGTGTATCTAGAAAAGACTTAGTTATTAAAAAGTATAAATTTTTTTAAAATGCCACTACCCCCTCAACTTAACCATCAAGCTTCATACATTATTTTAAATGAAATAACATACATTATGACATTTTATTTATAAATAATTTTGTATATAAATCAAAAATAAAATTACAAATCATTCTAATACATTTTTCACACCTTATGTATCTATAAGCACATGATATAATATAGTCATATATTGATATACTTTTTCAATTTTCCTTAGGTTTTTGTAGTTTAATCTTAAATTTTGATAGTATAATTTATTTCCAATTTATGTTTTGATTGTGCATTCTATAATCTCACTTCCTCAGTAAATTAATGGCATGTTTGGAATGACATTGCATTTTTATCATAAATTTGCTCATTATTAAATTCTGTTTAGGTGGTATTATTTAATTCAAATGATTTTTAAAATTTATGTTAATATTTTTATGTAAATAATAGCATGCTATTATATATTCTAACTCATCCTGCACATAGTATTTTCTAAACTTACATCAATTAGGCACTTTAATTTTATCTTTATATATTTTGAATGAAATTCATAACATTTTAAAATGCTGTAAGTTTTATTGAGGGATAATTTTCTGTGATTACCATCTTTAGTACTTTCCTTTATCAAAGGAATTTATTTAAAAAAAACTTGATGAAGTTTATTTATTATCTGTTTTTATGAGACTGCAAAAAAATTGTCATATTCTTATAAAGGAATGTCATGTGATGGATGGTATGCATAGATATCTTGTACTGCGTTCTTTTTGTTTAGGTTTCTCATTATTTTCTCTGTGACATCAAGAAACTGTGTAGTACAAATGCCAAGGCACCTATGCTTTTTGCTTTCTTTTCCATGTAATATAATATTTCTGCAAAAACACATTGTAATTTTATTTATTATTTGAATGTGTCACTGGTAAAATCATGCCTTTTAATTTTATGTTTTCTGTGTAAGCACAAATATGGGGATATAGTCATTTGTCATTTATTTAGAAAACATAACTTAGGAAATGTTTTAAGTATGAAGCTACATTATGCTCTTCCATGTGAAAAAAAACCAATGTCTTTTCATTGCTTTATATTTATTTTGTCTTTTTATTTCTGTATGTTTCCTTCTACTTTAGTGATAATTTCCTCAAGTTATTTGCTGTACCACTACTGGTATATTTTCGTATATTATAAATCCATGACTTATGTTTCAAATTTTTAATATCCATTTATTTTGCTTTTTGTTCTGTCATGAGGTATTTCCTCCCACTGAAGCACTCACAGCAATGTTTGTATTTAACTTTTGGTGAAATGCAACTTATATAGGTTAAAGTCATTAGATCATAAGTATTCAATTCCATTAATTTGACAATTATATATACTTTTTATAATCACTGGAAAGAAGACATAAACATTTCACACTTTTGATGAGCCTTGGCAAACAGTCAGCAGGTGGTACTGTGGGCGGAGCTTCCTCTCATTGACTTCCTCATGCTAGAAAATGTGGAGCCATTAACAGCACAAAGCAGCCTAGTTTCCCTTACTCCATCTGTCTGATTCTGCCTGCTGTAACCACTGCACTAGGAAAAGAATAAACACTGGTCTCCTCTCTTTAATGAAAAGCTTGTTATTTTTAAAAATTTGCTTATTTTACATTTCTTTTTGTCTACATTTCTCAGTTGGATTTTTTAACTGAATATTGTGGCTTCGTGCTGCCTGTGGGAAAGTGCTGATCTCTTGTGCTTGTGCACATCCTAACCAGAAGCCTACCCACTAAGCAGAGTCAAAACAGATTTTTAAAATAAGCTTGATACCCGTATTGTGTCTCATGTCTGTCATCCAGCATCATGCACTTGTTTACATTCTCAAAACAAATTTTCTCATATTATTCCTTCACAAACTTAATTACAATATTTATTTCATTTAAAATATTTCTTACATAGCTTTCCTAGTAATGCCAGTATCTGTTCCATCATTTTGCCTATGTATTTTCCTTCCATGTGGCTACCAAGTTATATTTAAAAGGCACATCTTGGTTAGATCCACTAAGATGCCTGAAGTTAAATATTTCACTAAATGTTTCTAAACGTTAGAAGAGATTAGGACCAATCAAAGAAAGAGATCAGCAAAACTCAAGCACATGAACATTCACAAGACGCAAGGGCCTCTGAGACAGAGAAATATGAAGATACTCGTGTATTTCCAAGTAGTAGGAAGCAGCAATTAGTTTAACGCGATCCATCCAAATGATAAGGACACTGGGTTCAGGTTAAGCGACGGTATATACTGTAGCTAAAGTGGAAGCATGGCTGACGAAAGAAAAACATCACACTCTATTTGGCTTAGTATTTTTGAGCTGCCATAACTAAATACTAAAGACCGGGCTTTTTTAAAAAAAGCAAGAAATATTGATTTTGTTATACTTCCTGAGGCTTAAATATTGAGCTGTGAGTTGTTTGTGAGTTGTTTCATGCCTGGTGTCCAGTGAGACATCTAAGCGCCTGTCATCTCGTGGTGCACAGATGCTGTACTCCGCGTGTATGGGGCTTACGAGAAAGAGCAAGAGTGGAAGAGGGAGAGTGGGAAAGGGAAGCTCAAGCCTTCTTCGTACACAGACACTGAGCCTATAATGTCAACAAACATCTTTCTGTTGTATCTAACTTTCATTACTTCTTTGCAGACCACCTCTGCAAATACAGTCACGCCCAAGTCAGTGTTTCTCCAGATGCATTTTAGTGGGACACAGGCCAACTCATAGCATCGTGTTGGCATTCAAATGCAAAATACCTTGACATGGTAGTGCTGGTCATGAGAAAAATCCTGTAATACTTCCATTCGTCATCTCATGCCTTGGCTAAAACCCAAGGTCAATGAAAATTCGTATCTAGCTGAGAAATATATCCCTGTTGCCCAGTAAAAGCATTTTGCTTTTTCTGCAAATCAGCATCAATGACAAACTAAATAAAAATTAGATTTACTGTGCATATATTGAAAATTTATAAAAGTTTACTAATTCACCTTGCTGAAAAAATTAGCCATAATTGCCTGCAGTTAAATATTTTACTAACTTTATAATTTTAAAGACATAGTTATAAGAAATTTTATTATTTTCATAAATAGTACCAGAATACTGACAAAACTTAAATTTCACTGATTATAGATTTATTTTAATGCATATATTAAATAATGATGGTTTGGATTTACTTTTTATTTAATTTATCTAAACATATCTGAAACATATCTTTATTGTCCCAACTTTATATGTGTAGAGACTATCTCAAAAAGTGTTTTTTCAACACCATAAATTAAATAAATATTGCAATTAGGATTTTGATTCAGAGAGTCTAACTCCTGACTTTATATTCTTAATCTCCATGCGGTACTCTCTCTCAGAATAAGGCTTGCTACTATTTATAAAAGTCATGAAATGCTTTATATTATCATAATTTATTGTATTTTAAGAAAATAAATTAAGATATTAAGGGTTAACACAAAATACATTTTTTCCTCTAACTTAATAAATCAATTTCATTAGTCAGTTTCTCCACTGATAGGAGAAATTACTTGACACCAAAAACTTTAAGCAAAAGAGGCTTATCTTGTTCACTATTTCAGAGGGTTCAGATTACAGTTGACTGGGTCCATGTAATGGGTGTCTTGGTGGAAACACCTGGCAAAACCAATTTGCTTACTCAGTTCATGGCAGCAGGAAGCAGTGCAGGTCCACAACATCAGAAAAGAAGGGTCATGGAATCATACAATATCCTTAGTCATGCCTCCATGACCCACCAGGACACACCCAGAAGTGTCCTTCTTCAATCCTTGTGGAGATCCCAAAGACAATTCAGGTTTACAATCTTACCTAAGCACTATATCCTATCCCTTGTCAACTTGTAACCCAAACACATGTTCTTGAAGCATATTTGATATCCAAGTAGTAAGTGTGCCTAACACAACATGACAATTTTCCATTTAATCAAAAACACATCAATTCCTTCTTATCTCAATAGCTCCAGCATTTTTCAAAAGTTGAAGTCAAAACTTTTCTGATACTCAAGGAAAACCTAACTGTGGATCTCTGTAAACCTCTAAAACATCTTGTAATACCAACACACAACAGCACAGAATAAACATTCCCTTTCCTAATGGAAGGAATAGTGGGATACAAAAGAACAGAGCAAAACAAGACAAAATCCTGCAAGATGAACATGAAATCTTGGAGCTCCATGTCTGGCATCCTGTGTGCATGGTGCTGAGATCAGTTCCAGAAGATGGAGGCAGTGCCATCCCTTTTGCCTGGCTGGTTCCAGCCAGCATGTTCTTTTCAGTTCACTCTTCTCTTAATCTTCAGCTTTTCCTGGCAGATATTCTATATTTCTGGCAACTACAAATTCCTGGGACCTCCATTATTTTTTGTTCCTATTCCCATAGCCGCAGGTATGATGGTCCTTGTCTGGTCCCCAGGCCTTTCTCTGCTGTATGAGTAGAATCCTCTCTGCCTCCACACGAGTTACAGATGGATGATGGCAAAGACTTCTCCCCACCAAGGAAGTATCCAGGTCCACACAGACCATCTTTCAGTAGCTTCTGAGTATCAGGACTCCTGAGCACAAGGAAATGAATACCAGGTCACCAGGAGGGTCTTAGGAGGCCTTTCTCAGGCAGAGAGCCCATGGAAGTCTACTCTACTCTGTGAAAGGGATACACACTCCTGCAGCTTTGAGCCTGATACGAATGAACCCTTTGCTGATTTCTGAGATATACACAAGGCATCTTTCTTCTTGTCCCTGTGCAAAGTATTTGTTTTCTTTATGATGGTACTAATGTGCTCAGCATCTAAACACCTACAGGTCATTTCTTTGGGGGCAAAATGGAAGTTCTGCAAATTGTTTTGCTCTGTTTTCAGTCCTTGATGGTCACTGTGAATCTGGTTAAACATCCACTAATATCAAGGCCACAACCTTAATACTGGACTCCTTTTCACTTTCATTTTCTAGATCGACTTGTCACCTGGCCTTAAACGCAAGCCTTCAAAAATTATAAAGCCCTATGTAAAAGGTAGACAAGTTTTTGCCAGTGTGGGACAAGCATGCTCTTTAAGCCATTTGACAATAGAGTCCTTGCTCCTACCTGAAACTTCATGAGTCTGGCCTTTAGAGTCTAAATTTCGAGAAGGATTCCAGCCCTCTGAGACCCAACCAGAGTCCTCAGAAAGCTCAGGTTACAGCATTCTAAGGCATCTCCTGTCCACACCTCTAAACCTTTCCAAACTTTGTACAGAACAATTCCAAAGGCTTCTAAAGCACATAGGAAGACACAGTCACAGCAACAACCCTGTTTCTGGTACCAATATTTTGTATTAGTTATCTTTCCCTGTGTGGGGACATAAACCCTGACACCCATGATTTAAAGAGGATGCTTTAGTTTAGCTCTGTTTTCCACAGGATTCTGTCCACGCTTGCTGGTTTCAAGGCCGAAATATAATGGTCAAGAGGATCATATAGGGAAGTTACTTGATGATGTTTGTTGGCAACCAGAGCAATGGACAAACGTAGAGAGGAAGGGACCAGGGCCCACACATAGCCCTGAAAGTTATGCCTTCATTACACACACAGACGTGCACAGATCTGTGCTTTACTAGTCCCCTAGGTGGCTCTCAAGTCAATTAAGTTGACGGTCTCTGCTGTCACACTGATCATTAACTCTGACAAAGACGGGAAGCACCGAGTGTCGTTTATTCTCCTACTACCATCGCTCGCATGACTATCCGCTGAGAATCTGGAGTGCTGTTTCGTCTTTCTCTTTCTGCAATTGTTGCTTTTAGGAGTTCATGGATGTATTTTTATTTTTGAAAGTGAAGAATTAATTTATACTATACTAAACTGTTTTAAATTAGGATATTTAGAAGCTGCTTTTCTGCTCCCTCAACCTAAATGATAACAATAACTTGTAAAAGAACAGAATTTTTAAAAAGAACAGAATTTTTAAAAATTTTGAACAAAGCTTACTTAGCAAACACTCATCTACTGTTCTTCTGTACTACTGAAATGTGATATTGAACAGCAGGAAGGCAGTCTAGAGTCTGTAATTCTATGCTGGCACTACAGCTACTGCCACTCTTGCTGCCATGGGTACTGTTTACGAGATTAGTTTTGTTATCTACACCATCTAAGTTCTGGTGCGGCACTGCCAGTATCTTGGTCCACTTCGATCCCGTACAGATTCTGTTCTATCCTATGTCTCCACCCAGTTAAAATTGGCTGAAGCATTTTTTTTCTGAAACCACAGAAAGAGAACAGCAGCAAATGTCACAGAAGGGTTAACACAGAACATCTGTGAAGGCGGAGGAGGGCACCACTGCCCACAGTTCGCAAGTGCAGCTGTTCCCAGGGCCACGGCTGGTGGTGTACGTGGGAAATCTGCAATGGAATGGATCCGGAGAAGTCCGTCTTCACTAGTGCATTGGCTTTTCTTTGTTGTGCCTTCATTTTCTTCCAGGTGCTGGGGAATATCTCCAGAAACCTATGATTCTTTATTGTTTTACACAGTTAATGCTACTTGATTAAAGTCTATAAAACCAATAGTATATTTTTAAGAGCATAAAGCATCTAACTTGCTAATTTTTATATTAGGAATATCTGCTGTGGAGCAAAAATATGTGACTTCAATTCCCACCCACTTTATATAATAGAAAAATTAATGAACTTAATATTTTTAACTTAAAATTTTTATATTGAAAGAGTTATACTTCAATTTCTAGTCTCTGAATGAAAAAGAAATGAAAAATAAGTATCTCTATAATAAAATATAATACATAAAAAATCAATCCCATTTCAGTTGTATGCTCCAGAAGTATATTTCTCAGAGAGCATGTTTTAGGAGTAGCTATTCGATGGGCCACAGGAATTTGAGTACAGGAGAATAGAAGCATGTGCTTTGCATAGAGAAGATATTCTGCTGCGTTAGAAAAATATCATTACCTTCTTTTTACATAAGTACATATGATTAATTAGAATGTGTATATTATTAGCACTAGAATCACTTGTTACAGTTGCTTTTGAAAAGTCAAGTGGGAATATGTTTAAATTTTACTTGTCAAACAAGAACATTATACATTTCTTATGGAACTATTAACACAAAGATGTTTTCTATTTCACTTTATTTAGTCAAAAGAAATAATTTTTTTGCAAATTTCTAAACAATAATTTATATCTTGCTTCCAGCTATGAAATCTAGTTTTTCCCAATCTCTTGCTAAAACCTATTAAATCAAAGTAACTTTTTATTTAAAAATTGATAATAAATTACCAGTGTTTGTAGTAGTAGAATTTTGCTGTTTTCATTTTGTTTACTAGGTATATGCTTAAATACAAGATTGTCTAGTTCAATAGTAGACACCAAGCATCTATTATTGAATAAATAATGGTGTACTTATTTACAGGATTTATTTGTAATTAAGAATTGATTTTAAAATCCATACAAATTATTTTAGTTGACAACAACACTGAATTGAACATTGATTCTGTCTAAGCAAGTAAAATACTACACACAATTCAATGTATTTTGTTGTAATACTCAATGTGTAAATGAGTAAATCTTTCATATTTGTACCTGCTATGCACATTGAGTGAAATTATTTTGTTCTCCTATGAAGCAGTTTGACCATATGAGATAAGTTAAATCTGGAGGAAAACGAAAGCTTTTACAAATTATAGAATTTTTTTTAAAAAAAATTATAAAATGCGAAAATGATAATGACTAGAAATAATCTTTAAATTTTTCTATGTATCATAAGTGCGAGCACTTGTTGCTCAGCGTCTGGATGAATTTCATGCATCACACACAATGTTCCATGCACTCTGGGATTGTCATCCTCTGTGGCTGGATTCCACGCCATTGTCTTCTCCGGTTACCGCTTCTCTACTCCTTCTTCCCCCTCCCTTGCCTCCCCTCGAATCCTGCTGTCCCCATCTGTTTCTCAGAGGTCTGTCAAGGAACAGTTTGTGTGTGGCCTTATATATATTCTGTGCTCTATTTGAGATTGTAATGTGCTACCAAATGTTAAGGGTCCAGAAATTTCATTGCATTAATTGGTACCTGACTTTTTGAGAAGTGTATCTCCTTGCCCAGTTTCTAAAAAGTTACTTCCTAACCTCTAGAATTAATCAGCTCAATACTTCACTGTGTTGGTTCACTGTGTTCCACTGTCAGGAAAAAAAAAAAAGTTTTAAAATGACTTAAATAGTGACTCAATAAAAGAGAGGTAATAAGTGATTGTCAAAGTAATTTTTTGCCCTACAAATTAAAGAAAATGAATTGTAAAATTAAGCTAAAAAAAGGTAAAAATATGTTCCACATTAGCTATACACAGGTTCCCGATGCAATGTGACTGTGGTTTGTATTATAGATACTGAACTACAACTGGAATCAGAGTCTGGTAATTCACAAATATCCATCTATGCTCTGTGTAATCCACTGGGTAAATTGAGAGGTTGTGAAAATATTTACCTAGCACTGCTTCTTTCACAGTCTTTGTGGTACTACTTTCTGCAATTCCAGAGGCCTCTGAGTGACTCTTTCTGCCATAATAGATATATTCAGAGTATCAATGAGAAAATTATGCCAGGTGTTGAGTATTTCAGTCACACATGCACGAAATGATAAAAAAAAAAAAAAGAGTAAAAGAGATCCTGTGAATATAACAGAACTTTAGGCTTCAGACTGGGTCAAAATGTTGTCATCAAATTCCTACTATTTTTCATTTTGAGTAGAGAATCCAGAAAAATTTTAGGTTTCAAGTATTTAGTCTAGGGCTGAGAATATAGCTCAGTGGCACAGTGCTACCTGGCAAGTGGAAGGGCCTGAGTTCTATTCCCAGTACAAAAACAGAAACAAAAACAAAATTTATGCAAGAATTTATTCTGAATCCATCATGTTTGTCTAACCTATCTGAAAAGACCCAGCATTTTCGTTTGTCCAGTCCATGATCACAGTAGCAATTAGTTGCTCATGCCTTTCAAGTATTGAAGACATAATTCTAACAGTGAGGAATATTTGTTCTTTAAGGGACCATATCTCTACTATTCTATTTTCTTGAGTGGCTTTTAGTAGAATAAATGACTTAAATGAAAGAATGTAACAATTAATATTGTTATCCTCCATAGTTTATGCTGATGATACTAGAAAGAACTTGGCTCCACAGGTAATGCCCATCTTATTTCAGAGCAATTATCTATTTGAGTTTTTTTCCACATGTAGGTTAGGCTGAGGTGGAAATAGACTCAGAGACAAGCACAATAAATTGTGGCTAATATTAAATAAATATCTGCATGGGAACCTGGTTAACCTTAGAGAGAGCAGTTCACAGTACAGGACAGAAACTTTATTACCTTGGATGAACTAGCCTCACAAGAAATACTTGTTATTTCCATGATATTTTACTTGCTATAGGATTCAAGGCAAAAGGAGAAAGAACATCAAAAGGCATGAACAACACAAGGTACTAATCACTGAGGACCATTTGAAAATCTAACCAACTATCAGAGAACTGTACACATCCAACCTTCCATCTGCAAGGAGATCAAGGTGGACAGAGAATTTGAGTGTGAAATATTGCACATCCAATCTTTGAGAATATTCCACAATATAAGCCCTGCTCTGAATCAGACAATGTCCAAATGGGAGCCAGAAATGAAACTTTAAAATTTTTGGTCCAAGTTAGAAATTGAATCCAAGGCTTCATACAGACTAAGCAGAAGTTCTATGGTTAAGTAACAGCCCCTGCCTTTAAAAATGAATTTTAACATAAATAGATATTATCTATGTGTCTTAGTTACCTTTTTCTCATTGCTAAGATAAAATGCTTTATGCTCAAAGTCAACTGGTAAAAATTTATTTAGCTCACAATTTGCGGAGGTTTCAGTCCACAATTGATTGGATCCAGGGAAGGGTGGCACATGGCTGAAAGCAAGTTCATGACAGTGGAAGACAGTAAAATTGAGGGGAGAGATGGAGTGAGCTTTCTGTCCCTTGTATTATACCCAGTCTACTGGGGATAGGGCAGTGCCAATCTACTCAGTGGATCCAGCGATCACCCAGCACTAATCTCAGCATACTTAATCCCAGCATTATACCTAGAGTCAATCACACACTCTAGATTCAGCCCCCTCTGAAAAGACTGCATGAGGCTTTGGGGAGACATCTAGACACAAACCATAGTGCTATGATTTGAAGAACCGAGCAGTAAATGGGTGAGAACCCAACTCCCATAGAAGTAGATACTCTAGCAACCCTCTAACCCTAAAAGAATCTGCAAATGAGAGGAAGTGGTAAGAGATATTACAAGTAAAATAATAGAGGTGGGCTCCCATGGAGGAATTTGGACCTCTGAGAGTGCTGGTGACTTTGAGCCTGAAGAAGGTGCCTACAGCGACAAGGTTCAGAACGTGGTAGCAGGCTATTGGTTTCCTGGCCCTGCGACCCACAGGGGTGTGGCTATGTTGGTTTACCTGTTATCCACATTCAGTTATTGTTCCTTCCCCATAAAACACTGCTAAGAGAAGAATAATATTTTCTTTGTAACTTGCCACATTGGACAATTGTGGCATCTTCATATATTTTCTGTGTTCTGTCACTACATATTACTACAAAGATGCTCACTGTCTCTCTAGGTGACACCTGCAAATCTGGACACCAGCAGCATTTCCATGCCATGTGCGGGGCCAGACAGACCCTCCAGAAGCTCTTGGCTGCACCCATCTCCTGAACTTTGTCAGGAGTTGTGGTGCTGCCTGAGTCTGTGTCTGTTTTCCTTCCTATCAGAATCTGTAGGAATCTCTCTTTTCCCCTTGTAATCCGAAAAGATTATAATCTTTACATTTCTGCTCATGTGTTCAAGACAGCCTACCTCTTTCTATAATACCTTTACTTTTCCTTTTGCTTACTTATGAATGTTTGATAGATTCAATAAACCAATATAAAATTACATGAAGAGCATATGCACTATATATTACTGTTTTATTGGCATAAGGAAAATAATTATCATTATTGTGCTCATGAGTAGGGGTTGTGAACAAAATAGCACAGATTATACAAATCTAAATATTAGTTTATTGAAATATGTAACCACATATTTACACAGGTAACATTTGTAAGGGAAAACAGGTTTGATTAGTATACAGGTATTTTGACAAATATACAAAGCAGTCATGGTAATTTATACTAAATAAAGCATTGCAAATTGAATACTGCAAAATTGTCTCAGTTCTCTAATTTGTTTTACAATTGAGTTCTTACTTCAGTAATTACATGGATGCACTAATTTTACTTAAGAATGACAGAAGGTAAAATAAAAACATTAGTAGATTTTTCTAAAATAGCTGTCTTTACAATGCTTAAAACTCATTTATTCTACAATGACTTTACATGATGCCATAGTGTATGCAAATCTATCTATAAAAATCATGTGGAAATCTGTCTCAGTTTTTTGATTTTCACATTTGGTAGCACACGTCATTCATACCGACCATGTGTGTAACCACTCAACGATTTACCGTGCGTTGTCTGAGAGCATCGAGGGAAGAAGCGCATTGATGTGACGTGAAGCTGCGTAAAAGGAAATGAGTATCAAGTAATGCGCTCCATGTGTCCACTTGGGACATGAGGGACTCCACAAAGATAAGAAACTCTATGAGCAGAGTTCAAGAACTGTATCTTTTAGAAGGTTATGTGATATGTAGCTTTAATTTAAAATACTTGTTTATGTTTCTATTTTTTCCAAATAAGCTTGTTGAATATACATTTATACAATAATAATAGATTTTGTAAAATTTTATAGAGATTTACGTTTTCATTCTCATCCACACACCAACACACACACACACACACACACACACACACACACAAACACATATATAAACTAATAGAGTCACTAGGATACACAATTTAGAGAAAGCGGTTTTGCACATCAAGTTCAGCAGTTAAAGCATGTACCCACTGTGCACCATAAACATGCACTAATAAAAAATTAAAATTAAAGTTCAGCTGCATAAGTTTATATTTTAAAGGGTTTGATCCTATTATTATTTCTACCTTGGAGAGCTCTAATATTTGAATAGAAATGAATTGCAATGAAATACAGATTAAGGATATCATAGGAAGGCACAGACTTGTAATCGACATTAGAGGAGTAGCTGAGCTCATTGAGGGACACAAAAGAATGATGTGAGAGGAGAAAATCTTACAAGATTTGTGCAAAAATTCCAAAGGACAAAGTAATTCACACTTTTCAAGACTTTTATTGTGAAAGTGACTGGGAAAGAAAAAATACAAAGCTTAAATTCTGATTGGCAGTGAGTTTGAAATTTAGCTTAAAATCATGTGGCCATTAAGTATCAGCATATAATTTTATACTGTATCATTTGTCCTTCACTTTAAACTCCAAGTCCAAAGAATATCCCATGTTGAATGTAACCGTTATGTACTAAAAACATGTTAATAAAAATTAAAAACACAAAGATCACCTGGTTCAAAACCATTTAAAAAGCCTTCATTTTGTTACTACAAGAAACCTAATTCAATAATAATGAGCACGAATAATAGGAAAAATTGAAAACAAAGAGGTCATGACTGAGACCAAGTAAAAAGAGGAAAGCATCACTCACAAGCTTCCCAAACCTATAAGAAAGATCATATTGCTGCTTCTATGCAAGATGTAGTAGGATCACAAGTTATGAAAGAAAACAGTAAGTTGCTAATAAATAAAACATGAATAAGACATTGTATATTTGTAGTACTATCTATATATGTACAACATGCTATATATTGTATATGTAATATTTATGAGTGAGTGTGTGTGAGTGTGTATGTGTGTGTATTCTGTACTATTTTCCATGTCATTTTCTTTACTTGGATACAATCTTCAATCTACAATTCATGCAATTCTTCCAAAACATTTTAGTAAGTGTCTATTTTGGAATTCTTTCTTAAAGCTCCCCTTTTTCTACAGTCTCAATTAGGAATTTGAATTTTTTATGATGTTACAATACATATCTTGTGTATATTTCAATATCTATGTTATGAGATAATTTACTTGCAACTTACTAAAATTCTGACTTCTTCAATAAAATAGCTACTATTATAGTCAAAATATATGGTTTATTCATCATTTGGCCAAATAAGTGGTTTAGAAGATAGAAATATTACTTTTTCTTAGGTGAGTTAGCTGCAGTTAATACAAACTCCAATATCTCAATGGCTTTTAAAATAGTAAATTAATTCCTTTATATAAAATACAATAGATTGCTAGACGTGTTTACTATACACTGTTGTTTAGAAACTGGCCAATGAACAAAATTCCTCCAGGACTATGGGTACTAGAACTGACATCTAACCACCAGACAGAAAGAGTAATATACAAATAGTATGATAGCACTAGCATTGAGAAGCTTGAAGTAATGCATTGCCTTGGTTATGATTTCATTGCTCATAATGTAGCCTAATGGCCAAAATTCAATGTAAAGTGGAGAAGTGGACTAATATTTAATATTTCAATGTTATGTTTTGTGTCTGTTTTTTCCCCAAATGTCTCATGCTATCACGGGGGCAGGGATGGACGTTTGGAGGCATCTGACTGCAGTTTGTGATTGGTTCATCGTCTAGTGCTGGGATTGACGCAGGGAATGCTACACCCACCCAAGGTTGGGCATAGGAAACATTATCAGGGAGAAAAAAACAGGTTTGCTTCTTCTCTTTTGCTCTTATTCTTTGTACTGTCTTCTGCAGCCATGAACGGCTTCCCCGCTGCTATGTGCCACCCTGCCTTGGAGCCAGCAGATTATGGACTGAAACCTTTACAAACTGTGACCTAAATAAATCTTTTCTAACTTTTGGTGCTGAGTATTTTATCTCATCCACAAGAGAAAATTAACTAAAACAACCAGAGTAAAAGAGTAAAGCTTCATCCCAGAAGTGTATCGTAACTAGCAGTAGAATAAATAAAGAAATGAAAACATTGGATTAATGAGTAAATATTTAATCAAAAAGTTCAAATTCCTACAGAACGTTTGCTTCCAATCAGTTTTCCAACATATTTATCTGTTCTACTTATTTTATTGGTGTGTTTGCGATACATAATCATTGCATTTGTAGTGGGGCAGCAGTGCCTGTACACAGTACATGTGACAGCACATGTACATATTGCATTACACTTATTTTACATCCCCTTCAGCTCCCCATTTTCTCATCTCTCCATCCACCAATCCCTTCCCGTCTCCTCACATTCCACCTCCATATTTTCTATCATTTAAAAAATTTGCAATATGAATAATTTATATTCTGAGATTCTCATGTAAGATAAACCATGTAATATTTAATTTTTTGCATCTGATTCATTTCACTTAGCATTATAGTTTCAAGGCATATCCATTTCATACAAATGATTGAAATTTGGCTAATCTTTTACAGAGTACTATGCCACTGTGTATACATATAGCATTTTCTTTACCCATTCATCAGTTAATAGGCTCATAGTCTGTTTCCATGATTTACCTTAAAAATTTATATTTGCTGTTTTTGTTCTCTGCAGGAACAGCAGACACTGATGAACTGAGAATAGACGGAAGGTAAAGAAGGTATGGCCCACCCTAAAGAACATATTGTATTTTTGAAAATAATAGTTAATACATGAAATATTGGCAGTCTCCCCTAAATTCTCAATCCTAAAAAAGCTCAAATAAATACTATCGTTATTTTTTAAAATAATATAGGACCAGAATATTTCCCCAGTTCTTCCTACTGAAATCATTGATCATTTATCCCAAATCCTAGCTCTTCTTACAGCCAACACATTGCTGTTGTAATTTGATACAATCACATTACATCTTCAGCTGTCGCACACTCACAAGAATGCCCTGACAGACTT
The DNA here is from genome assembly GCA_004027595.1 of Dinomys branickii. NCBI lineage: Eukaryota > Metazoa > Chordata > Mammalia > Rodentia > Dinomyidae > Dinomys > Dinomys branickii. Next base: position 29,024 of record PVLD010003719.1, read on the forward strand.
CAGATTGTCTATTATAGATAGCAGTCCTAAAGAGTTATTTTTTAAAGCATTTTGAAAATCATAATACATTATAAAATATCTACTTTAATAATATTATACTAGATCAGAAAATAATCACAAACTATGTCTTCAAAATATATCACAGCATATTTCAAAATTATAGCAATATTTGACATATTGATATTTTACATCTGAGCACCAGTGTTAACAAGAGCTGGGGAAGCAGAAGTACCGTGATATCTGTGTCTTGTGTAATTTTAGAATTTGAAGTGTTCTGTAGGAAATTAAAACATTAAGCACTTCATGCTGTACTTTGTTAAACGCATTAGCATTTGCATTTGTCTTTACTGGAGACTAGAAAATGACATTTTTCTAGATACATTGTGCAAATTTTGAGGGAAATTCTACTTTCTGAACACAGGATCTTCTGTTTCGATTATGAAAGATAGGATATAATGGAGACAAAAGCTGCTGCAACATTTATCTTGCTCTTGTGTTGCAAATTGATTAATTAAAATAAGAAGGGATATGCAGTAAAAGTGAGGGCTGTCTTTCATGCTGTGTGTACTGAGCAGTGAAATATATCCAAGAAGTATATTGGATTAATGACGTGATTCCACCAGACGGAATTTTTGAATTGTGAGATCATTGCCGTCCCAAGAATTGGACATCATTTAGAAAATTTGAAAATATTTGGAAAGGTCAGCCAATTACTAATCTTATTTATTTGCTATTCAAATTTACTATTCATTTTTGAGAGATAGTAGAGGAAAACAGAGTTTATATTTTGATCCTTACACATTATGAATCTAAAATAGCCCTGAAGACATCATTACACATATGATCAAATATTAGAAAAACTATTACTAAAATTTACCTTATAAAAACCAATTAGAATATTTTTTAAATATAAGATATATCTTATAAAATTTTTGAAATGCTTGTTGTCTTCCATACATCTATATTGTCTAGTTCTACTAAAATACATAAAACTACAAAAAAGACTTTATGGAGGATTAATTCTTGTATTCTATACTATTTAGTCAGTTCCTATAATCTAATTTTTCCATGTGTCCTGGGGACATATTCTTGTTAAGAAACAAAATAAAACAACAATTCTATATGCTATATTTTGTGTAAGAGATATTGGGACAACAATGGATCTTTGATAACATTTTAAAATATCAGAGTAGGGAAAATATGAATTTCTCCTTGGGGTTTTTAACTTCTTAGAGCTTAGCTGCCTCCTGCTACCCCATTCTATTTAAATGATGTTGAGGATGGAGAGAGAGAGAGAGATTAGAAGTGCTGATTGTGTACTTTAAACATTCAACACCTTTCAGGAACTAGTAATGCCAAAGAATTATACACATTTTGGCAGATTATTAGGCTACTAAACCTGGAATTCTAAATTGTTTGCAACCAATATCATTAGACTGAAAATACAGATTGAAAAATGCATGTGCAGATACGCATAATTGTATTCAAAACCAGATAATATAGTAGTTGATTACTTTATGCCTTTTAATATATTATTCTTTGATGACATCCTAGGTTGGTGGAATTACCATGTGAATGTACTTCAGAATAAATCATGACTGATGAAGTTAAATTTGACCCAAGGCTGTATATGGTTGTTTGTCACAGGAATCTTCAAGTTAAAGACTCCATGTTGCAAACTGAGGCTACAAGCTTCCAAATCAAAGCAAATCTCTTGTGAAGACTGAAGCAAATCTTTGTCTTTGAAGAGAAAAACAAAAAGAAAACTCTACACTGTCTGCTTTCAGTTGAGAAATATGGAATACACCTTATGGCTCAAGCCATGCATACTTTGCCAGTAATATCACATGTATGGTGTCAAGAAATTTGTTAAAGGGGCTCTAGTTTCCTTACAGGTAACATGAAGGTACAATACCAGCTCAAATTAGCTCACAAGAAAAGTAAGACAAAGAATATAATTTATCTGTTCATTAATATGTATGTCTTAACTTGTTACAAAGAAGGAGAGGGTGGAGAATAAGAATTATTAAGATTTTTCTTTCACAGTCGATTGTTTACATTAGTGTGCAGAAGCTCCTTTATTTTAATGTAGCCCCATTTGATTCTTGCTTTGATTTCCTGTGCCACTGGAGTCCAATTCAGGAAGGCTTTGTTCTGGTATCTTCAAGTATTTCCTCTATGTCTTCTGTTTAAAAGTTTCTAGTCATACCTACGTTTTCTGATCCATTTTGAATTGATTTTCATAGTGCATGGAAAGTTCTGATCTAGTTTCCATCTTTTAATTAAGCATATGCAGATTTTCCAGCGCTGTTTTCAAAGAGGTTATCTTTTCTCCAAACCAGTTCAGGCATCTTTTATCAAGAATTGGATGAACGTCATTGCATGGATTCATTTCTGGGTCTTCCGTTCTATTCATCAGGCCCACATGCCCATTTTTCATGCCAGGCTTTTGTTCTTGTAAAAGTATATATAGTGATGATTCCAGAATTGTTCTTTTTGCCCAGGATTTCTCTAGCTATTGTGTGTATTTTTTGCTTCCATATGAATTGTAACTACTCTTTCAATGGAGAATAATGTCTAGAATACATAAAGAGTTTAAATCTCACAAAAAAGCAGAAAAGAAAACCTGCATAATGAAATCAATAAATAGTGAAACACTGTATATATGCTTACTAAAATAAGAAGCACAAATGGCCAATAAATATATGAAAAAATACTAAATATCTATAGCCATTAGAAAAATGCAGACCAAACCCTACTGAGATTCCATCAAATCCCTGTCACAATGACAATGATAAGGAAACACAAATCAGTTAGTGCTGGAAAGAATGAAGGAAAAAGGGACTCTTGTACAGTCCTGGGAGAAATACTACTGCAATCACTATAGAAACCAGTATGAAATCTGCGCATAAAATTAAACATACAGGTAACAATTTATTTATCTATACCAATCCTTGATATGATCCTTATGGAATTAAAGATGTATATTAGAGTGACACCTGCCTACCAATGTCTATGTGGCACAGTTCGCACTATCGAAGCTGTAGAAAAGCCTCAATGTCCGTTAAAGGATGGATCAATTGAGAAAATATGCGTCTACCTACATTGCAAAGTTATTCAGCCGTAAAGAAGAATGGAATCGTGTCATCTGTGGGAAGAGAGAAGGAACTGGAGAGCAGCAGGTTAAAGCAAAGGGAGCCAGATCCAAAAAGTTAAATACCGCGCGTCTCCTCTTATATGAGGGATCGGGGGCAGAGGGGATGTGACAGAAAAATAGAATGGAAGTTGTTACAAGAAAGGGAAATCAAGGGAAAGTGGTGGTAAAGGGAAGGTGATAACTGGATGAAAATAATCAAACTATGTTATACACGTGTGCAATACATGCAAATGAAACATGCATTACTTCCATGCATTAATAAAATAAAACAATAATTTAATATAGTTTTGCCTAGAGGGAACTCATGAAACATTTTATACTATCTTTATTAACTGAAAGTGAAATGAAAATATGCATTTCATATACATATATACATATTTGGCTTCTTTCTTAAGTGTGTATGCCAATTTATTTCTACATTTACATCAACAAATGCTTATAATTTTCATGTACAGATTTAATTTTGAAATTTTTTTTTATCAAGCAATGTTCAGTCACCCTAATATGCACCAGAATGTCTTCTACTTAAGTTAATTTTAGTATCTGTTGATCAGTCCTTTCCCAACTCTTTCTCTCCCCCTTTACTTTCCTGAGCCTCAGAGATTTGAACAACCATTTCAGAGGGGCTCGTGAATGAAAGCAATGAGACAGAGCAACCCTATGAAAGCTGAATGATAGAACAGTTTAAGAGAGACAGTTGAAGCCTAAGTAATTACTATAGGGAACTCATTTTCCCTGAAGTTCTAGCTGTTATAGTTCATTTCATTGCTTTAACTTTGTTGGCTTACAAGACGACCAGAACTCTGGCAATCATTAATTCTGAGTGGATACGAGAGTTTCTGGAAAAGATTAATATTTGAACCAGTAGACTGAATAATGGGCCACTCTTACCAATGTGAACAGGAATTAGCCAGTCTTTTGCAGGCCTGATTTAAAGAAAAGGTGAAGGAAGGACAGCTCTCAATTTCTCTTTGAGTTGAGGTATTTATCATCTCTGAACTTGGGCATTAGACCTTCTATTTTTTCAGACTTACATGGGCAGATCTCCAAGTTCTCAGGAATTTGGAAAGGACTGATTTATACCATGGGCTTTTTTGATTCTGCAGCTTGAATACAATATATTTTGAGTCATCCAGGACTATAGAAATGCATGAGCCCATTCCCAGAATAGACATCCTCTTCCTATCTCTTTACACATGCTATCCTTTCTGTTTCTTCAGAAAACCCAAACATACCTGCTGTATGTTCTAAGATTAGATAAAAACAGAAACACTTCTCAACGATTTGGCAATTAATGTGTGTGTGCAGTGATACATGTGACATACTGGTCAAGAAAATCTGGGATATTGCAAAATCAGATTGAGAACTCTGACTCGTTGAGTTTTGTTTGAAGTTGTACATTTCTTTCTTATTTTTTCCAATCATGTATACATTTTTAACTGTTCCATTTAGCAATCTGCATGGTAGTCAGTATAACTCCACTTGAACTATTCCTAATGTGATTACAATAAAATTAGTATATTCTGGAAAAAATTCACTTCTGGGAATAATTTCATATTTTATGGAATATGCATAAGTTATCAAAATACTGAAATGATCCAACTCTGGAACAATATTTAGCTTACAATTTTCATTTCTGGTCATGCATATTTGATTATTAATATTCTAAAACTATAGCATTTGAGTTTTTCATATTGATATGTATATAAATATACACATGTCTATTGGTGCATATATGCATGCGTACACAGTTTTGGAACATATCATGAATATAAGAGTATTTTACATTCACTTCATGAAGTACATAAATATAGCTATTTCTTAATAAATTGTAGATAAGGTTCACTTTTCAAAGTTATTAAAGTATGTGGTATTTACTTTCTGTATTCAAGTTTACGTTGATTAATCTCATTTTTTCTCTCAAATACAAATTAGAAAATCACTTTTCAAGGAGAAAATCAACAATGGAATCTACCTAAAACTATTTTGGAACAAAGAGAGATGAAAAGGATATATGGCATTTGATGACACAACAGGGGAGGGAAAACGCAGCTGGAGCTGGTTACGAGTCCAGGACAGAGACTGGGGTAAGATGTACTGCTGGGATATGCTAAAGAACCTGGCCACTGCACTGTGATCGTGTGGGGGAGCACTTAACCTGAAGTTTGAATGTTTTCAATCTCAAGGAATCCTAAGTACATAGAAGAAAACAAGACCTGGAGGTTACAAAAAAAACTGTAGTTTATCCAGGAAAATATTTCATATCATGAAAATTCTGAAAAATAAAGGGGAAGTTGGGTATGGCAGAATAGTGACAAAAAGCTGAGCGGACAGCTGCTCTTTAACAGCAGTCTTCAGAGTGCTTGCACCAAGCTGGGACTCAATAACAACACTCAAGTTTCTGGGCAGTGGAGAATTCTCAAGACATATGTTGGACTCCAACCACGGAAAGTCATAAATGATGTATGTGAAGAACTAGCCCAGGTATATGACAGAAACTGAGTGCTGAATCTAGGGTAGAAAAGTTGGAAAAACTAAAGCTAAACACATATCTGGTGTATCATCACATTTAAAATAAAATTATTATTATTTACTTGTAGATGAAGCTAAACAAAAACTTCTCAGAAGCATAGCATCTTGTTTGGTAGACTTTCAGAAGATTTCCTAAGAGAAAGTGGGAGCTATAAAGAATTCTGAGAGCATAAACTGGGAGCTGAATGTCCTTATTCATGTTTCTTAGGTTAAAAACTGCTTGACATTTTATACATTTGGCTGTGGAAACCTTCGTATAATGGATGAATCCTATTTATACTGGATGGTGAAGATTAATGGAATGGTGGTCTGGGAAATAGAAGGTCAGTGAATATCTTTTACAACTCTGCACATACTTCATCTTTTACACCTATAAAATACTTAACATAAACATTTTGCTATTGTATCGTACAAAGAAAAGTTACAGAAAGCAAAAGTAGGTAGTCTATCCCTTAATAGGATGTATGAAGCCAGTTTTGAATTAATAACTTCAGAGCACGTGAGGGGAATGGATATTGCAAGTGGAAGCCTGGCTCCCTTCAATCACTGAGACATGAAGCTGGACATTTCTTAAAAGAGGCAAGGGAAGCAGCCTCTCTGGAATGCATCGTCTGGTAACAAGTTGTCATTCAGAAAAGAACATTGTTTATCACCACCAAGAAAAGTTTCAATAAAATGAAAATGTAGAATTCCTCACACATTCACAGATCTACTTATTATTTTCAAGGACATATTTAGCAATCTGCATAGATTTGTTACCTATTCTCACTTCTGAATATAAGCTAGAAAAATAATATGGCTAGTAATTGTCTCCTTTAGACTATGGTTAATGATATATTTCAAAATATTTAAAGAGATTTTGAATGCCCCAACACAAAGAAATGATCATCTTGTGAATTTGTTGTTATGCTAGTTATCCTGATTTCATCCCTGCACACTATACACGTGTCAAAACACTGCCTCACAGCCCATGAACATGTCGAAGATGGATACATTCCTGCTTTCTTCTATCAAAGCTGCAAACACTTTTGACCTTATATTCAGCCAAATGAACAATGAGCTTTTATGTGCACCTTAGTTTGTTCGTGAGTGTATTAAGATTCTAACAGAGACATTAGTACATTTTCACCCAATGTATAAACATGGTCCAATGTGTGCCTTCTAAAATCCTGAAACATTTTCCTTCACAATTCCTAAGGCGTAGACTCTATGCATTTTCCATAATCCAAATTGTGATACGTATCTGCTGCTAGCTTAAGAAAGTTAAACTACAGTCACAAGTCTGGGAAGGAGTGGACCTGCAATGACCCATGGAGGCAACAGGGTGCTGAGAGGGGATAACTGGAGGTTAAGAAAAAGCTAGACACATACTAAAAGGAAACTGCCCAAGTGGGATCTGACTGCTCTGATGGGGAGGCAGTGACAGCCCAGCACGGTCTGCATCTTTGTTTATACACTGCAAAAAGGAGGGAAGTGCGCTATGCAGCCGAAAGCACAAGATCTCAGTGCTTTGCTGGGAACACTGCGAATGAATCGTTCTCAAAGCTGTCTGTGCGTAGTGTACAGGGAGGAGCACCGAGGCCAGCCAGCTGCTGGCTGGGCCTTGCTCTTGTCCCAACAACTTGTTCGCACAGCTCACCTCTGGGGCTTTCTGCCCTCAGGCGGGCCTTGCTCTAGCCTTGAATGTGTGGCCAATCACAAACTCAGCCGCTCCCCCACAGGACCAAAATGGTCTTACCCAGTAGGCTTTTAATTACTGGACAAATACTCAGAGGAATGTGTGACTAGCAAGTAAAGTAAATGTTGACCACTATACCAATTTGAAAATAAAGATAAGCTAGGTCTATGATTTTGGATTTTCGTATTTTTTTTTGCTTCTAAGAATCTCAAGTCTTTTGTCATCACCCTTGAATATCAAATTTTTTCAGGAAGAATATATAACTGACAGCGTTGGTAATGGAAAGATCTACAAATGGTTTTGTTCTGATTTTCATAAAATTCTCCTTAAATTCTTAGGGTAAAATTGGAAATTTTAAGCTTGAAAACCACTGGAATAAATTTCTTTTTTGGTATGATCCTTGACACACATTCACTCCAAGTAAGGGAAGATACAAGTTTCATTCATGTCTAAGTTTTCTGATCAGAGATAAGACTCGGGATGTAGCACACACTGTGGCAAATAGCATAGCACCGTGATATATTTTATTGTGTATTTTACATATGGTGACAAATTTAAGGGATAAAAACAAGGCAACTTTAATACTGAACAGTTCTGGAAGCCGAAATCAGCTTCCCTTGACTGACACCATTGAGGGCACCACTGCCATCCTGCCTCCCGGCAGCCTTGGGAGACGGTCTGGTGCCCTCGCCTTCTCCAGTTGCTATAGCACGCCTCTGTTATGTATGGCCTCTTTGCTCTGTCTTTAAAGCATCAGGGAAATAGCTTCAAACTTATTTTTGATTCTGCTTCTGTCATCGTATCTTCTCTGAACACTTTAAGTACACACCTGTTATTGTACTTGGCTGACACGGATGCTTCAGGATACTCCTTCTATCCTACGGGGTTTAATTCAGTGACATCTGCAAAGTCCCTTTGATACACAAGGCAACATATGTACAAATTTCAGGGGTTGGGATGTGACATGCTGGGGGAGAAATCATTCTCCCTGACATAAGTATGACACTCCTTTCCTTTTTAAGAATGCCACATTTTTCATAGCATTAAAGTTAAAGACAAAAAGAGTTTCAACATTAATTTACTGAAACTTCACTGACAAGATCTTCATTATCATCTTTTTAAAATACTGTACTTGAATCCTCTTTTGTCTGAATTCCTGTTAGCACCCTGCTGGCACATTCTTAGCATATGCAGAATATAAAAATACTTATTTTAGTTAATTTCATATCATATTAGCTATGTAATCTTTAAATAGTATATTAAAAATTGAAAGCAATGCAATACTCAAACAAATAGATCTCCTCTTTATAATTCTTTTCTGGTTTACATTTTCTTTCTTTTCAACCATGACAGCCCCTGATAACAATAAATATTCTAATAAGTATATTTGAGGTCACTAATTTTGGATTAAATACTAGTATTAAATGCTAGATGAACAATTTTACTCGAGAATATTTGAGTGTATCAGTGATTTTCAAGTCTTAAAAACTGGTCATCTTTTGCATTTTAACATTCATTGTAAGCAAACATTTGAAGAATTATAAAACATTTTTCTAAGAGATCATAAATGAAACCTAAGATTTTAACAAAAAGAAGGTAAATAATTTGTAGACAATTATGCTACCGTCGTCTCATTTATTCTTTGAATTAAGATAGACTTTATACCTTAAATAAAATTATTCAGTACATATTTGTACTTTTAAAAAATTTTTATTTAGCTTTTTGGTACTGGGAATTGAACTCAGGACCTCATTCTTGCCAGCCAGGCACTGTGCCTCAGAGCTGCATCCCTGGTCCCATGTTTGTATTTTAAATAAACGCTTCTGATAAAAATATAAATTTATAAGTTAGATAACACAACTGAATTAAAATCGAAACACTACATACATTTCACGTCACATTGCTACTTCACTCATACAGAAATATATGCTCTTCTCCTAAGTTCATATGCAACCAGCATTGGGTTTTACTCCCGTAAACAAATATTTCCACTTTAATGATAACCAGAAAGTAATTTAAATGATTGGACATGGCCAGCTTACAAGACCTGTGAGGGCAACAATAAAGTGTTCAGAAAAATGTTAAACACAAACTTATTTTGACAAAAAATAAACAACTTCTACTTAGCCTATCAGTGGGTGTACAAGTGTACACATTAGCAATTCTGAGATTCTGAAATAAGATATAAGTATTCCTTCCATTGTTTAACAAGGGTGAGCACAGTCACATGTCCTGATGCAGAAGTTGTGACTAAAATGCATGTATGGGCAAATCAAATGAATGGATAACATTTTTGTCACCTTAAAGTGCAGAGCAGACTCTGAAATATTTTCAATTCATCATACTTTCTAGAGCATACCAAGTGATCCATCAAACAATAACAGCAAACTCACACTAGTTCCAAGGTATCAATCTAAAAATAAAGTTTTGTTCAAAAGTTCTGAATCTTTCTATAATCTCAATGGAGTTAGGCACAGAGGTCAGAAGAATCACTGACACTAAATACTGAATACAGGCATCATCTTTTCCTTCACATAAGAGAACTCTACGTCGTCTTCCAACGCAGGGCAGAGAGAAAGGCTGATTGTAAAGAAAGAGGAACAGGACATCTGAGCAGACTTAAAACATCGAAGCACTCTCCATGGATTAAGTTTTCAGGGAGTTATGAAGATGTTATTATTTCATGCACCGGAAACTAGGTTTTCCACGTTAGTATCTCGATTTTGTCAAAAATACTTACTTGGACATTTGATCATATACGACTTTTGGCTACCTGTTCTTAAATCCTAGATTTAATCCTCGGTTTAGTCCTCTGTGGGTGCCAAGTTTCCACCATCAATTTATGGAAGACAGGAATTCTATGTGTAGAAGAAAAGGTTTCCAAATTGCCTAGTTAAGTGTATATTATTTTGCTTTAGAAAATTAATGACAATTAGAAATTGTTTTGTCCTGCTTTTCTTTTAGCTTCCGATTTTCTGTATCTCAAACAATTGGCATACAGTACTATGATACGCCTCTCTGCTGATCCGACCGCAGTCAGTATAGTTACCTACGTCTGTGTGTTCCCTTTTCTACGTCTTGACATTGATGAAATTTTATTTCTCACCAGATTCTCTTAAAATTTATTTTCTCAGGACACTACTGGCATCAACTCTAAAGTTCTTTAGAAGCAAATGTTGGAATGGAGTTTGGAACAGCACAAGGAAAACAGAGGGAGTGTTAACCCCATCATCTAAGTTGTCCAAGGCCTGCATCAGGTTATTAAAGACTTCTCAAGCAATTTGTTTTATGAACTGTAGTTACTTGAGAAGAGCAAATGTTCATAATTCCAATTAATTTAGATGAGGTAGCTTTGGAAGCTTACTGACCGCTTGAAGGGGCTAAAATGAAATCTAAGTGCAGATTACAATACCGTGACTGGGCAGCATCACCTCTTAAAGGGAGACTTTGCACGCTGATGTCTTTCACGCTGGCAAGGAAACTGCAATATTGAGAAAGTTTATTAAAACATGTTTCATGTAACTGGGCTCAAACTATTTCATAATATTCGTTAATATTTACAAAATCATTGGTTCAATATAATTTTGTAACATGCATGAGGGAAATTATTTTCTATTGCCACTGATTACTGTCATATGATACCCAAATGAAGTGTAATAATAGGACAATGTGAAGAAAAATCACATAAAATTTGACAGTGATAGAGAAGAAGAAAGATCAAACAGTAATTTATGGTGTAATTCCTGCCATAAATTTTGAAGTATTGTTATTTTAAATAATTAGAGAGGGAAATTCACCCACGTTAGTAGAATAGGTGGACAGAGTGAAATTTTTTAATAGAATTGGCAGAAACTATGATTATTGATGGGGAAACATTTATTTTAGTTCCAGATATTCAGCTAGTAGACAAGTTATCCCCTTGACAGAGCACCAAACAAAAATATTCAATAAATGAATGAAGAAATACAAGATGCTTTATGCGAGTTTAATCTTCAGGAAACTTTCTCAGGTGTTTTTGAAATATTGTAATGAAGACTTCTAAATCAGCTGAATAGGGGCACTCTATTGCTTTAGATAATATTGAGAATTACTACTATTCATAAGGGTCAAGAAGTACACAAGCCTGATCCGGCTAATGTTTATATTTCAGATTAAAAAGATACAAAAACCTGATTGGCAGTATGTTTTACATAAAATGTGATTTGGCTAAATAAAACATATTCTTCAATTTGAAGTAAATTTGAGTCATAGAATATGCATATTGCATTTTTACATATCTCAAAGAATACTGCTATTTTGGCACACACCCTTAATCCCAGCACTTTGGAAGTATGAAACCAGTTAAGGTCCAGCAAGGGTAATTGGGCAACTTAGCAAGGCTCTTTCTCAAAATTAAAAAGAAAAAAAAAAAGAGAATTCAGGATGGGGATGTGGCTCAGTATAAAGGATTGGTTGAATTCTTCGACAAATAAGTAAATATTATAAATCAGGGAAGTAAATTATAAAATGAAAAAATTAATTCTTCTTAAAAATGAACATATTTGCTAATAAAAAAACATAATGGAGCTTTCTACACAGACTCATGCATTTTAATGCATCTGATTCTGAAAGGTGTGAATTTCCCCCTGTGGACTTTAGAAATTAACCTAGCTTTATGAAATGGGGAGAAAAATCAACGCTATGCCATGCTATGTCAGCAGGCATATACTACCGCTAGAGTTAGAGAAAAGACGTAATATTCTCTATCTGTGTTCTATTTGTGTAGTCCTATATTGTAGAACTGTTATATAATTTCTAAAAATATGTACACATATTTAAATATCATTTTAGTTTTAGATCAACTAAATATAACAAACCTCTTTTAAGATTTTATAACTATATAAAATTTTATTATTTTCTCTCACCATGTCAAAAATACAAACTTAATGTTGCTTTCGAATTATAATGGATGTTATTGATAGGGTATATTTTATCAAAATTGGTTTAGTTCAGTTCTCCAATTTTTATTATTAGAGTATTTAAGTGTCCCATGTATTTGAGAAAATAGCACAAAAGAAAACTGCTATTTTCCAGGTGCTGTGATTTTCTTCTGCTATGCTAAATCGGTTGCAGAAATGATCACATTTAATTTCAATAGTGTATTCTGTAAGGTTGCTCTCTTTTTATATTGTAGAATTAAAGAACACCATCTAATAAAACAAAACAAAAGCTTAAAAATCCCTCTGCTTTTAATCAACAGTTAACATTTTCCTTCTCTTCTTTCACTTCTTATTTGAGAGAGGGGTTGTTATCCTATCCAAGGGGAAAGATCAACAGTCACAAATTCTTGGGAAATTCTCCAAAGATGGAAAAATTATTAGTTTGTATTTATTCCAAGCCATCACTTGGGAAACCAGTTCTCTATGATGTCTTGCAAGCAAGACCAAAGGCCTGTAAAGCAGTTTTGTATAGTCTTATCTTTTCAAAGACCGTTTCATAGTAAATAGCCTATGCAGTTTAGTAACAGCTGCAGCTCCCTAACAGTCTCCCTAGCACTGCTGCTAACTATGTTTTAATGCAACAGTGTCTGGTTTGATAGAGAGATGTGGCAGTGTATTGTATAAAATTTTTAAAATCATATTAAATGTTTTATACTCTATTCCTTGATCATATTTATTTCCTATAGTATTAATAGCATTAGCAATAAAAAATCAAACATCAGAATGTAAGAGCTCTCCCAATATATATGAATTGAAATGATATAACCATCATTAAAGCATGAAAAAATAGAGGCGCAGACTAAATGATCAAACATAACAGAAAACAGTCACATTGAGTGGATGATCCAGAGCTAGCAAAATGCAGGTGGGGAATGACAGGACTCAGACGACCTACCAGACGTTTACCAAGGCCAGGTACAAATGTGCTTGGGAAGGGCTGCAAGTGTCTCTGGAGGTTCCTTCAGTTCCTCAGTTTCCTGGCTGAGCTTGATGGATAAAGACGCCTTTAGAGACAGTGGCCCACTGACAGGAAAGAGGTCACTGTAACAGAGCAACAGCAATAGTCTTGGTAGTGATCATAGAGGCTTTACACTTCAAAACCACCCTCCCAAACATGCTATTAAGTTACTTCATTTAGTCTGCATTTGTTGCATGAAAGGGTATAAAGTTTGTATTTACTACTCCTTCCTGTTTGACATACTTTTCAACCCCTGGCTTGACCTTACTGACTGTGAGTCTGCCAAAGATTTAGTTTATCTTATTAGCATCTTAGCAATTGCTTCTGTGCTGTGTCTCTGCCTCAAATCCTGTAAATCACTTGCGTCACAACGTGTTATAAATTATCATGAGGCTGCTTTTGCTTCTGAGTTTGATCTGTTAAATTCTGTCCAACTCAGTATGCTTGCGACATTTTCCAATCTTAATTCTCCTGATAAAGCTACGATATTTTTGGATGCTGTGTTTTGTGAGATTACTATAGTGCACAATCTATACGAGAAAATGCCTTGAAGATGGGAAGGACAGCAACAATTAAATCATTCATGACTCCCTTGGGTTCCTTTTATACCCTAAATCTTTGATGATAAAGCCATAACAGTCTACTTCTTTTCTCACTTGGCAAGATTTGTTTCGTTTGAGCAACTCCATCACAGGCAGAAAGGCACCTCACAGTCTGAGCATGTCCTGCAGCCTGAGCTTTCTTAAAGTCTGTTCGCTCTCAAGAACATTTGATTTCTCACTACTGTTCATTAGCACAGTTACTGAAATTGCCAGCTTCTTCAAAGTCATAAAAATATTTACCCAGATTTCTCTTCTGTACAACCTCTACTTAATGAAACATTCTTCAGGACAGTGTGCACATCTCACGCACCCCAAGGCTGGGCGTTTCACTGGCCTCCTGTGTGAATGAATGCTTACTGGTACCACTGACAAGATGTCCTCTTTTAGTAACTCTTTATTGGCCTTCTATTTTCAGCTGTAAAAGATGAGTGCAAATAACTGTTTGAATTGTCTGGACCACTTTTTTCCTTGATATATCAACAAACTTGCTTAAGGTGTCTTTTATAATTTTATTTATAGAAATATCGAATTAAACAATTACACAAAAAGAAAGACATAGAAAAGAGTATATTTCAAGTATTACTATTTTTGCTTTCTGATTTCCTTGAAATATTAAATGGTTTAAGATAGAAAAGTTTGTGTTACATATTGAAGAAAAGACTGAATATTTTAATTGCAGTCATGTCAGTGAATCAGAGATTAAAATTCTCTTCACGAATAATTCATTCTAAGGGCTTACATTACCACGATAAAAATATATGAAGATACATTTGTGCATGAATATTTGCATCTGTTTCTTTTTCTTTTTTTTTTTTTTTTTTCCGGGACCGGGGATCGAACTCAGGGCCTTAGTGCTTAGCGGCAAGCACTTACCCCACTGAGCTGTACCTCCAGCCCCTATTTCATTTAAATTATTGACAAAAAGCTACTTTAAAAATAAGGACAGTTTCTTCATTTATACATATGCCACATAACGAAGGTGTAAAGTAAAGTGAGAATACATTTATCTTCTTGTTCTGAGTAATTTTTCCCTAGGATACTACTGCAGAAATGAAGAGGCTTTTTATTTCTTTTGAAGAAAGAAGGTAGGCGACTGTCATTCCTTTTTCTCTACTATGGTTGCCATTCTTGATATAAAGAACTCCCATGTCTCTAGATGTCAGCAACTAGTTGAGATTTTGCATTCATAAACTAGCATCCCACACAACTCATGGAAACATAAACTTGGAAGTCACAAGAAAACATTTAAAATTAGGTCCTATATAAACTGAGGTCTGAAAACTAGGTTGCACTACCTGAAGAACAGATTTTATTTAGGTCTAGCTATATTTCTTATGTCTCAGAGAGTAGCAGGTACAAAGAAATTTTATGTGAAATGAACTACATGATTTTTCTACTTCCTACATATATATTCCCATATTTCAGCTATTTGTATACACAAAAACTTGTTTTATGTGTTCCATTTATACAGACAATATGAGCTCAGCCTAAAATAGTTGGTGAGAGTTTATGTTGCCTTGTGTTTAGATTAAGTTTAATTTTGTGACTTTATAGTTTATTATAACATTTAGGAGTTAATGTAAGTTGAAACAAATGTTAAGTGTAATACTTAGTATGACAGTAAACCTTTCCATAGTAAAGTTATTTATTCCAAATATGACATTAAATTTGACATTATGCAACATCACCAATTCCAACAATACCAAATTACAATGGGACTAAATTATGGACAGTATTACGTATGTTGCCGGTAGCTTGTGGTTAAAAAAATAATGATACAGATCAATCAATTGTTCTGTTCTCTTATTACAAAAAGGAACTACTAGCATACCTCATTCCGATACATCAGTATCAAAATCTATGATTGATAGCTTGCAGGAATAGAAGTCCTGAAAACATAATATGTGTTAGAATTGGCACCGAACTGTAATAATTGGCCATCATTTGGTCGCTGGAACTATAAATAAGAAGGTTAATATATATATATATATATATATATATATATATATATATATATACTCATATTTCTCCCTGGATATGAAACGTAGAGTGAGACAGACACTGAGTTGAACAAAACCGAACATAGACGGGGGTAGGGACACAGACAGAGACACAGTTAGTTCCAGAAGAGAATAACCAATCACTAAAACTTCTGCTATCTTGAACTGCTTTGTAAAGTTGTATGAGTGAGTACTTTATGTCCTTGAATGAAGTTTATTAAATGATATATTGTCATATTATAACTTCCCTAATATCCATAGTCAAATGGATGAAATTGGGTTTTTTTTGTTTGTTTGTTTGGGGAAGATTTTTAAAATTCATATTGCACATCAAGAAAGATGTTTACATAGCAGCATAATATGTCTAAATTTCTAAAACACTTAAAGCCCATGACTTCAGTTTCTGAAAGAAGGAATCATGTCAATTAAAATAATTTCTGCAAGGTGTTTTGCACTAATAACACTTATCAGCAAAATGCAGCGAATATTGCCCTGTAAAACAATTTAGACTACTCAAACTGCAGCACCAATTCTGAAATTCAGAAAGGATTTTAAAGTATAAAAACGTCTTTAACATAGAACATTTCTGATACTTTACTGTAAAAATAAATAGAACGAAGAATTTATTGATTACTTGTGCACATAAGAATTTCCCTACTGTGACAGAGCAGGGGGTGCCTCACTTAGTCCCACCAAGAGAAAAAAATGGGTTTATTTTTGTTGTTGTTTTTGTTTTTAAAGGGAAAAGAATTACATTTTATTTTATTAGAAAATCTCTAAAAACACTAATTTTAGTTACAAGGAACATAATCTTTTAAGAAATTATACATGACCCATCAAAAACATGCATAGGAAAAATAAACACAAGATTCAGATAGATAGAAAAAAACGAACATACATAGGAAAAACAACCCAAAATGAATGGGCAAACATCAACTCAAAAATATGTAATCATGATCTATATGCCATGTTTTATCAGTTTATTACTAATTAGAAGGTAGATCCTTACAAGTAATTACTTGTGTGTTGCCTCTTAAATTTAATTTTCAAAGTGGTTGCTCAAAAATTTCAATTTTTAGATATTTTAAGTGAAATGCTACTTTATTCTTCTTTTCTGTATTTTGGTTATTAAAAATAATGAATATGTTTTCAATAAAATCCTGAATTAAATAGTGAGAGTTAAACTGCTATACATGTAACACATCTAATAATAATCCTGCTAATTTTTTAGTGACCTCTTTATTGTGTGATCTAAAACTGCACAGGCAACTGAAACATTGTATCAAAGTGTTCTTCCTGTGACTAGACACAAACCCACACATGAATTATCTTAAAATATTTAAATGAAATCATATCTTAAGTATTTTTTCCGTATCTTACTCGAAACATTCTCCACAGCATGGCTTTAATCCATTCTTTGAAAACTATTTTCCTAATTTATCTCAAATAAAGGGCCACAAATATAAGACTCATTTCTTATGTTTTTAAAAATTTGGGTTTTTTTTTTTTATTTTTTTTTAAGTATAAAAAACAAAAAGATATTAACAGACAAAAAGTAGCACAAGAATAGTACAATCAAATCTGAGTTACAGATAAGGTGACAGGGAATCAACAATGGTTGTTGCATTACATATTGATAACTTCTAAGTGTATATTCAGGAAAATAGGTCTAGACATGCAAAATTGATCAAACAATTAATCATCAACTATTCCTTACAATAAAGTGACCTAGGTCAGTAGTACAACTTCTTTTTATAGTGTGAAAGCAAAAAGAACTACATCAACTACAACAGAAAAAGAGAGAAAAAAAAAGAAAGAAAAATAAATGAAAAGCATTAACAAAGAGACACAAAGTAGCTCAATAAACTTATAATCATAATTGAATTATAACAATGGAGCACCAAACTTTACAAGTTAAGACGTGAAAAATCAACTAACTAATAACACTATTTCTGTTGCTGTGTTTTTAAAATTTTGTTCACACCTCATCTTCCAATGTCAGAATTTAGTTTGTCAACTTTTTCAGTTCTTCTTTTTCAAATTGAAATTTTGGTAATTTATATTACATGTTATTTTAGTGCAGCTTAACTATGAAGAAATTCCATAAATATTTAGCAAATCATTCTTTTTCACCTTTAAGACTTTACCATAATTTTAAGTTGGTAGAGATTATACAACTTTTCCTATAATCTCTACCAAGCCCGGGATAAAAGAACATGCATGTTTTAAAATATTTTATCATGTTTCTGGAATTACATGTTAAAAAGTTAGAAAAACTAGTGCTTCAATTAAATTGGCTCTTTGTGGCATGTGAATGTAAAAATAAATTGCAAGCAACAATTATATGTAAATCTTAAGGGCATCTACATTTCTTAACAATATTTAATAGTGGAAGCCATAAAATAGAAAATAAAATAGAATAATAAAAGTCAATATTCAAGCTTGTTAAAAGGCATTTAGTTTATGTATTTTAGAAAAAATAGTCTACAGTTTAGATACTTCTGACTTGCAGCAAGGTAAATTGTAGGCAGCTTTTCTCTCCCACTGCATCTGAGCACCATCTGAACTTGTTTTTTTCTGAGGACTTGTTGCTTTTTGGTTAATATTTTAATATTAATATTGATGTAAATGTGTTAATATGTTAAACATACATATTTACATTTCAAGGCACAGGCTAAAATGAGATTATGTCATTTTCACCAGTGTCTGTAGGTTTCACAGCTGTCCAGAAAAGTCAACTCCTGACTTGTGCAGGAGTTTTCTACCACCATTCATTTTTCTCACAAATAAATCAAAAGTGCTTTGCAAGATTCAATATTATTTAATACATCTACATTTTTATTTAAGTTCATTAGCAATGGAGGCAGCAAAGACTTCTTCAATTACCAAACATTTCAGTAATACAATATATAATTCCTAGTGAGAAGTAGAGTAGTATATTTCATAACTCGGTATTGTACTAAATCAACAAAAAGAAATTGTCTAACAAAATTACTCAGAGTAGAATAAAGTTTTGAATATTTTGATAGAACAATTAGAAGATATATATGCTTGTTTCATCTCATGTGAAAGTTTCTTATGTTATTTCTGAATATTGGAAGTTATTTTCTGCATTCTCTGTTAATTGCTTATGACAGCCAAGAGTTAACATGTGAGTGTCTTATTATATAACATAGGAGAACAGCTGCAGAGCAGTCTGCTACTGCTGAGGCTGTTGACAATGTGTCTCCTAATGCCCTAAAAACAGCTTCCGCCTGCCTGGCTGATACTTCACACTTCCAAGCTCAAACAATTGGCCGACTGAAACACCAAGCAGCAAGCTGAGGAAAATCCATTTCCACCCAAGCTAAGCAGAGACAGCAAGACAAATATGAGGCTAGAACAGGAAAATAAAACAAATTATTGACAGTCATTATTGCCTGGATTTCTTTAGAAAACAACCAAAATATTTAGCTGTGAAAAGAAACTTTTATCAAATCAATTTAGAAGTACCATTGGTCCCAAAACTTTTCAAGATATTGAAAGATGAAAAGACATTATAGAAAACATGAAAAAGAATGATTAAGAAGATATAATGAAAATAAATTTAGTTCTATGACTCTTAATAATATTCCTGTTGAATTTATGGGTGACAATGATAGAAAAATATTTTGAGGACATTTTGCTTGTTCTTTGGAAATTGTTACTTTACCTGTAAGATAGAGAAACAAAATGCTTTTCCTAAATACGCTTCACTTTATTTGACTCAAGAATGTGTTCTGATTTTTCCACGTGAAATTCTTTCACAGATAAACATGGGAATCACCATTTTCAATGTCCTTATTTTCCGAAGGGAAATTCTTCCACATGAAACAAGGGAATCGCTGTTTTCAGTGCGGCGTCCGTCCTTGAGAGCCGGTAGCACATGAAGTAACTATCTTGGGAAATAATTGAAGCAGCTATCCCTGTCATTTAAATCTGGTTTAGACAAAAATCTAGATCAAATAAAAGAAAATGCACTGTCTCTTAAAGTATCAGCTTTGTGTTCTACAGTGTCTGTCTCATTTAAAAAGCCGTGTTGTTCTATAAAAATAAATATTGATAAAGTGTATCTTTAAACTTTCAGCGGTGTATATTAAATCAATGGTATATGAGAACATTTTGAAATGTATCTTATCTTTAATATGCTATTAGAACAATACCAAGAATATTTAATCAAAACATTTAATCAAAATAATATTTAATCCAAAAGAAAACACAATTTCTCTACCTAAATTGTTTCACTTATAATTAAGAAACTTTAAAAATATTCTGTTGACAAATGTAATTGATATGCCAAAACAAATAACTATTCAAAAATGTGCTGTCCACACATGTATTTGATCTATTGATACAAAATAGTATCAGGATAAAGAAAATTTCTCCACTTCCTTGTGATGACAATTTAGTTCTTCAAAGAAGAAAGTAGAAAGCAAACTGCACTAAGAGAAAAGTTTAGAAAATATGGAGTAATCCTGAGCAATAAATTGATATATTTGAGCCATACATAGGAAAACATTTACTTGAGACTATAACGCTAAGGAAAATAAGACGCACGCAGGTTAAATATCATATGGTTTCTCTTCAGTGAGAAATCCAGAGTATGTGTAATTTAAAAAATAAAAGAAAAGAAAGAGGCGAGGAAGCACAGAGATACTCCCTGTAATGTTGGGAAAGCGGCGTGGGGGAAGGTGGTGACAGTAGGGGAGGGAGAGAAAACGGAAGAGAAAAAAATGAATGTATTAAGTATCACCAAAAACACTAATAAACAAGGGAAAACACAATACTTCAACTGTGCTAACAATGTGGTTCAGTGGTAGAAAACTTGGCTAACAAGTAGGCAACCCTGTGAGCATCCACTGGTACACACACATGCATACACACATACACACACACAGCTTCAAGAAAGATTAGTTTTTGCTTAAATAACCTATTTTATAAAACACAACCCTAATTTAAATATATATGTATATATTTATATATATATATATTTATATATATATATTAGTTGAAAACAGAAAACTGTAAAGGAAAAGTTCATTTTCAACTTAAACTGACAAAGGCACAAATATACAGAGGATAGCATGAAACTTAATGATATTAA
Organism: Dinomys branickii; assembly: GCA_004027595.1. Classification (NCBI taxonomy): domain Eukaryota; kingdom Metazoa; phylum Chordata; class Mammalia; order Rodentia; family Dinomyidae; genus Dinomys; species Dinomys branickii. The sequence goes on from PVLD010003719.1 coordinate 50,052, forward strand.
ATATCTGCTAAAAATTTAAATTTTGGTAGAAAGCAAATAAGTGTAACTTTGTGACTTAGTAAAAAAATTCCATTTCAAAATTAAATTGGCTAATGTCTCATTAAAAGAATATCTGTCAAAAGATACCAAGAGAATTTGTTCTTTAATCAATTTATGTGAAAAACCAAATGCACATAAAATAGTTTTGCCTAAATCCGCTTTCCTCAAAATCACACGTAAACAAGAAACACAAAAACTTGAGCATTATAGAATCAAGAAATCAAAGACACACCATATCAAACAATGTAAAAGGCTTTGTAGTATTTTTAAAATGATGAAAAGAAAAATATTATTATTATGATAATTAATATATGTGAATGGATTTCATGATAAAACTTCTCATATTTACTTTTTAAAATACAATGTTTAATTTGTATTTTAAGGAATAAATATCTGATTATTGAAATCATCTCACCAATACGAGGGTAGTTTGTACAAAACAATAACCACAAAGTTACAATTAATATCTCTTGAGTTTTAGTAAATTTTCATACCACGTTTTTCATTCTTTTGTCCAACAGATTTTATTCACTTTGCTTATAATATAGGATACAAAGTTTTCACAAATCCATTTTTCATTTAGTAATTATCATATAAATTTTCCTACACCTTTTTTGTTAGAAAAAATATTTGTAATGATATAAGTTTTAGCTATTTATTATTTTCAGTTTGTTGTATATGTACATAAGTAGAAGTTGATGTGAATCTCAACTAGATATGTGTATATTTGTCTCGCCTGAAGTCAATTTCCTAGTAAGATTAGCTGGCAACTTATCAGCTACTGATAATTAGTTAGCTGTAAATATTACTACAAAATTTATAATATTTTTACTATTTACAATCTTACCAAATATGGAAGCTGATCAAGTCCTTCATCTTAGTTGCTTTTATGAAGTAGACAAGCATGAATGTAATCTGCGTGGTGCTGCTGCTGAACTTTCCTGTGGCCCATACATTTATGAATTTCCTGCCCTTTCTGTCTTTCTCCTGTCTTCTTTCCATTCCTTCCTTTCTCTCTCCCTCCTTTCCTTCATTATTCCCTTCCTTCCTTCTTTCCTCTCACCGTTCCATCCTCTTTCTCTCTACCTCCGTCTTCCTCCTTCCTTCCACCTTCCTTCCTTTCTTTCCTATTCTTCATTCTCTTACTTTGTCTATTTCTAGTAAATTTCAGTCATGTACACTGCCCCATTTTGATAACATGTTACATTTTGTGCTGCATATGGCTCAAATTTTCAAGTAATATAGCCTATGTGTTGTTTATTTTAATGGAAACATAGATAGATCAGTAGAGTTGAAAATAAAAATTCACCTTCACTTGATCTCCTTTTCCTCAATCTATAAAAAATTAAATTGCTACAAGCTATGATAGCATTTAAAAATGTATACCTCCTTACATAGATTTATATGAATATCTATGTATTATAGAGATCATAGAGCATGATATACATAATTATATATAATTCATAAATATCATATTCAATTTTATTATAAAAATATTGAATGATGACTAGAGAATTTTTATTCTCTTCTAAGTTGGTTATAATTTAGTAAAATTCTTTCCTTTTGGTATATGCCAACTATTGACACATTTTACCCATTGTGTAGTCAGTCTATATTTTGGCTATTCAAAAAAACATAAATGATGGTATTATGGTTTTAGTTGCATTTCCTCTCAAGATGTGTTACAGTTATAAAGCCCAATACTTTAGAAAAAGTCCCTATTTAGAAAAGGAGTCTTGTAATTCATTAAAATAAGGCCATAGTGGAAGAGGGCAAGTCATTCCTCCAATATAATCATTGTTCTTTTATTTTAAAAGGAAGTAAAAAAAAAAAATAAAAAGTAAAAAAAAAAAAAACAAGGTGATAGGAAATTGACATTTGTTGCTATGCTACATATTATCTCCAAAGTAGTTGCTCAGATTACCAGATACAGATATGCAAGACTGAGTAAACAGTGAAGCACTAACTGTTCCTTTCAATCAACAATAGAAACTAGCAGTACAATTGTACCACTAATAATACCACTATTTATATATATAATAACTAAGACAGTAACTAAGGACTGGGAATATATATGCATATTCCCAGTCCTTCTTCTCTCCTTTCCTACATCCCAGTTATTATTTTCCTTTTCAAAAAAGAAAAACACAAGGAAACTGAGTTTCAGAACAGGTTATTAGAACAGTTACAATAGTTGATACATTGTTTATTGTCTTCATAATAGTTATTCAGAGTAGAAAGTATAGGCATGGCAGTTTGTCTTACAATATTAGCACAAAAATCTTTACCTTTAAACAAGGTACCTTTACCTTTACCTTTAGCTTTAAATCTTTACCTTTAAACAAAAATCTTTACCTCTAGACTTTGAAGATTAGATTAGATTTGAAGATTAGATAGCAATTCCTGAAAGTGTACTGAATCGTCTATTAAAAAATTTATTAAAATATTTGGATACACTTCATCATAAGAAGTAACATATTTAAATGAATATTTTATAAAAGTAATGTTAAAAAATTGTATTTCAATGTTTAAAAAATTTTTAATAGCAAAGCTAGAAGAATTTTAAACTTTGGAACTATAATGAAATCATCAAAAAGTTACTGAAAAAACTGTAAGGTGGAAAATATTAATTTTTATACATTAATTTTGAATTCTCTATTTGCCCTTGGAAGCTTTTAATTTGTGGATAGAACTTTTTGGTTATTTCTACAAATAAATTGGAAATATTTGCATTCATTCTTCAACATTATGTAACGGAGAAGATCTAGAAGTCTGTAGCATCCAAGTTAGACTATCCAAGTTTGCTGGGAATGGTGGTGCATGTCTGTAATCCTAGCACTCAGGAGGCTGAGGCAGGAGGATCTGCAAATTCAAAGCCATCCGGGGTTCCCAGTAAGTTCAAGGTCAGTTTGCATGGCATAGCAAGACCCTGTCTCAAAAAGAGAAAAAAAAAAAAAAACCAATTAATTAGTAGTGAGCACATTATACACATTATATTTGTAAGATTTTCTTGTACAAATATTTATAAAATGTTACATTAATTAGAAGCAAAAATAGAGGGCTCATAAAATGTGTGAAGTTAAAATATTTAAATATTTGAATATGAACCAAGTCATCAGTGGGCCTAGGTTGCTCCACACTTCCCAAATACCTGAGCCTCTGTGGAGACAGACCCTGCTTAAGTAAATATGTTTCCATTTTAAAAAGTATAAATAGCTGTGAAAACATTTGAAAAAAATCTTAAAACAAGTATTGAAAAGCTTGGAAAGAATTTTAGGCTATTATTAAGAAGATATTCAGAAAAATATCCAGAGACACAAAATTATCAAAACCTCTTGTTGAACAAATGAAATAGTTTCTATTTCACAAATGAAATAGTTTGTGAAAATGTGCTGAGGATGGTTAACTGACTCGCATTTCATTTGTTTGAAACATGTGACATTTAGTTGACACGTGCAACATGTTGAAGTATTAAGATTAGAGCTGAGTGACTTTTATGGACACAGAGAGGTGTGTTAATGTCCCCCCCAGGCCGATCCAAGCATGCAATATTTCCAACATGTCATGCAATTTATATGTAAGCCTCATAGTAACTCAAAGAAAATATCTCTGTAAGATACCAAAAAAAAAAAAAAAAAGGGAAAATTTACTTATACAAATATCACAAAAAATGATCAGGGAGTCGTAAGCAACATAAGAAGAATAAAATTAGGAAAACAACTATAAAGCGGACCAAAATGATTAGCAGAATCACAAGGGCTAAATATCCCATACTGACAGTCACCTCACACATGTTAATCACTGCCCCCCAAATAGTGCGTAGGAATACTTAAAAAACAAGTCCCAACTGGATGTGTGTACAGGAGACTTACTTTGCATTTCATGACTAAAGGACCTGTGATTTCTCAGATCAGAGACCCAAAATACAAATAAAGAGAAAAATTATGCATAGATAACAGGAAATAAAGCGAAATTTTTGCAAGGAGAAAGAAACCAAAAAATGGAGGGAAGGAAAGTAAAGATGCAAAATGATGACAAAATGCACCCAGATGTGTTATGTCCACGTCCTCACTCCCTAGGAGATGTGTCACCATTATGTACTGTCAACATATACTAAGTAGTAGCAAGTTATATATACATACGTGTATTATCAAATTGAATTTGTAAAATCAAATCACTGTAATAATATTGACAAAACAGATTTTAAACCCAAACCGTCTCGAGTTAAAAAGATAACTACAAAATGCTAAAAGTGTTAATTCATCTGCCACACAGGACAATTACAAATGTTTATGCAGGCAATGTAAGAAATATATTAAACACACATTGTCAGAACTGAAGAAGAAAATAGCAATCCCAGTCAAGTCTAGGAGACTTCAGTAATGTGAAAAGCGTCGTGGGAAAAATCCACAAAGAAATTGAGGGCTTAAATTAAAACACAAAACAAATGGATCTGACAAATGGAGAATTCCAATAAACAACAAAGGAATACAGATTTTTCTCAAACATGTGGAAAATATTCTGGAACAGAAATGTGAAAAGTTCATTGCACATGTGTTACAGTAACAATAAAAAAGAGATTGATCATATCAAGCATTTTTCCAAGTGCCAATAAAACAATGAAATGAAACTAGAAACTAGAAAGGGAATTCACAAAATAGACTTAAGTATAAAAAGATATTTTTCAGTAACAAGCCAGGGATGTAGCTCAGTGGTACAGCACCCTACATGGCAAGCACAAGGTCCTGAGTGCAATTCCTAGTACCAGAAAAAAAAATATTACATAAGGCTGGGTGTGGTGGTGCACACCTGCAATCCCAGCTCTCAGAAAGCTGAGGCAGGAGGATCACCATTGTTGTGAGTTCGAGACCAGCCTGGGCTACAAAGTGACCTGAAGGCCAACTTGAACTGCATAGTGAGACCCTGTCACAAAAAGACAAAAAAAATTTTTTAAATATAGTTTTCTAGTATCTATGGGGCAAACTAAAAATAAAAACACTGGACCAGAGTTTGAGACCAAGAAAGAAAAGCACAATGTACCAAAACATACAACATATATAAATGTAATTGTGAGGAACCTCGATAGTGAAAAACGTGTACACAGAATTCTAAAACATGCTCTCAAAGTTTACATGTCGAGAAGCTAGTAACAACAAAATCCAGTTAGCAGAAGGAATGAAATGAAAACTACATACTAGAAGTAAAACAGAGGCCAGAAAACTTCTTTTAGAAAAATATCAAAATCAGAAATTGGTTTTTAAAAAACAGCATTCACAAACATGGTGTTAAAGTAAGATAATATAAAGAGAGAAGACTCAAGTAAAAGAAATCATAAACAAAAGAGGCAATATGACAAAGGATGATGGAAATAGAAAGACTTGTAAGGGATTACAATGAACAATTATAGGCCAATAAATTGGATTGCTGAGAAGGAGAGAAAAATTCAGATATATACTATTCATGAAGACTGAATTCAGAGGAAACCAGTAATAGGTAAGGTGAATGACTCAGTAATCAAATGCCTAAACAAAAAATCTCAGCATCTGATCTCACTGGGAAGGTCTATGTATATGTAAAGAATCAACAAAAGTAGTTCTCAAAATTTTATACAAATTTTGCATAAATTTTATACAAATTTCTCAAAATTTTTATACAAATTATAATTACAAACAAAAGGTATTTTGTCCACAAAACACTTTTGAATCAGCAAAATAACTCTGACACTTAATAATCCATGAGATTCCAATTTTGAATGTATGTTACTTAAGTGGAGAAATAAAATCTTAAATAAATATATTTATATTTTAATTGCTTTTGAACTCATCCACATCAATTACATAGTTCAATATAGACACTTCAAAAATAACGGTAATCAGTGATTACATAATCTTAAATTAGTCCTCTTCCTATACACAAAATGCTACATAAAATTTCATGCTATTGATATCTGCCACTAGTGATTCTTAAGAAAACAGTACTTTTCAGATGCCATAGTAGTTTTCAGTTCTAAAATATACGCTTACTTTAAAAATATAGGCAACACTTTATCATTAAAAAATAGAAGTATAGGAGAGCTACTCAACATATTCAAGTCAGCAATATCTTCTTTTAGCTATTTCATTATTTAACTAGGCATTGTACTCACAATGTACTCAAATGCTGAAATTTTTCAGGATTTTATTCTCCAAGTTTCCGTATTAAACTACTTTAATGTAAATAAAAAAAAACATTCTGCTACAGATATAGCTCAGCAACACAGTGCCTGCCCAGCAAACACAAGGTCTTGAGTTCAATTCTTAGAACAACGACAACAAAATATATCCTCAGGCAATTTAAAAATTGCTTTTATTTAGGAGATGCGATAAACAAATATATGATTTTAGAAGATATAATTAAAACATAGAAATTATACTAGTTTTATTCATAATCATTGCAGAGCAAGGAATGTATGATTCCAGCCTGTAACATATCAATGATTTGGCCTGTAAAGGTTATAAGTGAATCATACATAACTGAATCATTACTAAAGTCAGAATGATATTTCTGATTAAAATAATTAAAATGTATAAATATACTGTCATTTTCTACATAAGAAGGGCCCTAGAAGATTTGGCAAGGTTTTCTGTGTTGAAAAATTACTGTCGTTGTTGATTTTGTTATTTATAAATATGTGTGTGAGGTTTGTAAATAACTTTTATTTGGTTAGAGATAAGGGGATCCTGAAAATATTCCCATATTAAAAGCTATTTGCAATTGATTTTATCTACAGTAATTATCGTTACAAATACTGAGAAATTAGTTTTACCTCTCACTGAATTTGCAATGCAATCACAAAATGGAAGATTTAAAACAATTGTTCTCGTCTTTGTATCAGTTATGCACTTGGAAAAAGAAAACAGTTGGTACTGAACCTTTAAACAACTTCCTTAAATATTCAATAGGAATTTTCCTTATTCATTAATGCAGGACAATTCTAAAGTGGTGAATTTCCAATGCATGCAATTGACTACTGAAACAATATAACACTTTTCAACAATATGATCGTCCTCTAGAACTTTCTGAAGTAATAAATTTCATACTTCTCTTCAATTGTATTTAGATCACATGTAAAAACAATCAGTTATTATTCAGGAAACATTCTATGCTGTCACAAGCAAAATGAAATGGAAAGACTATGCTTCTAACAATTGAGCTGGTAACTTGTTCTAGTGTTGCTTTTTCCTTTACTAGAATATTAAAGACTTAAAAGACAAATACTGCGCATCTTCAGTGTCTCCAAAGTATTCTTTAAAGAATTCTTTCATTGTAATCAGCATTTTGGCAGCATCAGATTTCCTTTTCCTTTGTGTCTTTTCTCTCTGAACTATTTTACTTGCATTTTTGTTTTTGCCAAATAGTGCACTAAATAATTTGTCACTTCTTTGAATTGAAAAATATCACCTTAGTTTGTGTGAGAAAGCTGTAATATGACAGCTATGAAGTGGGCTCTTATGGTTTCTTTGAGAATTGTATACATCATCAATTTTCTTATATCCTTCATATTATCTTTGAAATAATATATTTTTAGATCATGAATCTCTGAAGTTGAAGCTCTGTGTATAGCATTATAGCTACAGTATTTTCAACTCAGTACATGTACACATGGTGTCTATAATAACTGCCTTGATGTACGTTAGGTGAGGATCTGTGATATATTATTTAGTACTAATGAATTAACCAATTACTAAGCAAATGTCACACTGCGGTCAACATCATGGAATAAGTAACAGCTATACATTAGTATAATATTAGCACTGTGAATTAAAAATATCTGTGTATCCAACCACCAAAAGTATCAAGAGCAGTGTTTCTAGGACTAACATTAGAAAATCAGACAATCTGATAAAAATGTTTATCATTTTATTCTCCATTCTGTAATCATCTCCATTTTATCAATCTAAAATGCAAAATATTAGATATTATTACTTTTTGTTCCGTTGTCACTAAGTCTGGATTATCATTGCCCAATTATTTTTTGATGAGTTAATAAAATCTATTAATTTAAAAAATCGTATTTATTCAATACTAAATTGATATTTAATTTTATTTAGTAATCATATTTAATATTTGTATAATTTATATGCATAATACTTGAATCACGTACTGATACCCTACTGAATGATGATACAGTTTTTTCAATGTTTTTTATTTCATTTATACCAGCTTTTCTATTCACATGAAATAATTGGTTGAAAACAATGCAAATTATTGCAGTACATTCATGATCCGGGTTAAGAAACATGTAATTTACCTATACCTAGAAACTAAATTCCGTACTAGGGTAAATTCTGTTCTTTACCTTTAAATTTTTGAGCTTCTGGTAAGGAAGAAAAACTTTCTGTCGCCCAAAAGATAAAAGAGAAATTTTGGTATGTGTGATCAAAATCTATGGAAAATTTTTGTATTTTTAAATATTATTATAGTTAGAAAAAACATATTGCTATTAATTCTCCTCCAAACACCCCTTAAACACACACACACACTTGTCCCATCTTTCTTTGTAGTTTATAAGCCTTTCTGGAGTAGTTCTTTCCTGATACACTTATTTCCCACAGTGATTTAATTTCCTTTGGGTAATACCTAGCAGCGAGACTGGTGAATTATAAGGTAGTTCTAGTTTTAAGTTTTCTCAGGCAGCTTTATACTAGTTTTTTACATGATGATGGTATCAATTTGCATGCCCACCAACAATGACCAAGGACTATCTTTTCTACAAATCCTCACCAATTCTTGCTAGCATTTATCTTTTCATGATAGCCAGTGTGGTAATACTTTCTTATGAATTCAAGTTGCATTTCTTTGGAGTAAATCTTCATTCTAATGCCAGTACTAAGAGTTGCCCCCCTTTTTTTTATTTCAGAAAAGCACTTTGCTCTGGGTATTTTTGTATAAAATATCTGATGTAATTCTCTGGAATAAAGGTAACTGTAAGAAAACAGAGGAAGAACCTACTAATTTTGAACATTAGCACACACTCTAGAGCGGTTTTATCTATGGTGCGAATATTTGTAGCCAGGCTCTTAAAATTTACGTTTAAATCCTGACCCCTGAGATAGCGGTGATAACCTTGGAGAGGTGACTGGGGCATGAAGTGCGGACCACGTGGCTGCCATTAGTGCCCATCTAACGGGGACCCCAGCAACAAGCTTGCTGCTTCCACTATGTGACTGCAAATTTCTATTACCTGAATGTAAGGTTCTGGGGTAACAAATATCTGCACAGCTGGAAATGCTTTAGGTACTGAGCAATATGTTCTTGCTGAAAGAATTGTTATCATACAGTGTGTATAGTCAGGTATTTCCTTAAGAGACTATTATTAGAAATGTGGACTTAGAGGATGAAGAAAATAATACTGGAAACTGCAAGAAGAGAGATCCTGGTTAGGTAGTGTCAAAAGCTTCAAAATTGTTACTTATGGCTAGACAGAAAGAAGAAAAATTAAGGGATAAATTTAGTTTGAATCTAAGGAGATTTTCAGGCAAAGTATTGACACTGATTTCTTTTTACTGCTCATCGTAAAACATAATAGGACACAAATACTGTGAGGAATGAAGTGCTAGCCAGAAAGCAAAGCACCTCTTGATTCTCAGCCTCTACAGATTCCCGGAAGTTCCAACGTTACTTAAGTAAAACTTTGCAGTATAAACCCTATAAATATCGTTGAAACAGACACATAAAATATAAAAGGAGGACAGGTATTTTGACACCCAAAATTCATTTGTTAGGCAGCAAGCTGGTGAACCTTCTTAGATGTGGTACATTTCGGTAAATAAGATAAATGTCTTACAAGACAAAAATCAGAGCTCGTAAGTCTTGCTGAAAGTCAAGGAGAATTCTAGGCTTGCAAATGTAATCAAGAACTATGACCATTTGTTGAGAGGAGCAAATGCTTTGTACCTTCAAATTTGTCCTTTTTCAAATGGATATTTTATTGTTGTTCACCCTGTACCGTTATGAGCGTTGTGTTGTGGCGTGGACAGTGTGCCCAAGCAGATGACAGCAAAGATGCCCAAGTGTCCCACAAGGCAATGGGTAAGATCTACACCTCGTCATAATCAATGTCATACTGAATTTTTGAGGGGTCTTGTTTGGTTTGACATGTTTTATTGTTGTTTTATTTTTTTCCTAGATCAGAAAATTAGTCACATTTGCTGCTAAGCCTAGGTAATATGCTCTCATTTAATTTTGGGGAGAGAGGCTGCTGCTCACTTTCAAATGTACTTGATAATTTTTAGTCTTTTGATTGCTGTATAGTTGGTCTGACATTTTGTCAGATATATTGAATGTAAGTATTTAATATTATTCTTTTCCAGTGTCCTAAATCACACACATAATGACTTCATGGCTTGTTGTCTGTTCCTGCTCTTTTCTGTGACATCCCATTTCTTTATATTTCTGAGCTGCTACTAGGAAACTACATGTGGGAGTTGTAAAGGCTTTTATGGCCATGGGGTTCCTACCAAGGATATGTGTGATTACTTCTGGCTGCCTCTTGAAGATAATATACTTCCCATTATTACAACACATCCTTATTTGAAGATTGAATGACAGCCATGAGCCTTGCATTGGGACTTGTTTGCTGGAGACATGTTTGTGCTTTTTAAGTTCCTCGAGAGACTTTCTTGTCCATTGTGCAGTATTTGCCGAGAGGGGTATTCCTTTTGGAATTTGCTCAGCTGTAGTACACCGCATGATGGCACTGACTGCTGAATTCTGGACACTTGTGCAAAACGAAGAAAGAACTGCATGAGTGCATCTGTTACAGCCTATACCTAGGTGAGCCCCAAAGCCTCGTGCAGCTGGGGCTTTGGGAGTGACGGGATCATGGATGTGTGATGCTGGGTGACAGACGTGATACTGGACTTGTCCATTGGTTGTTTAGCATAGTCTGCTCTGGACGATGAAGAGATGGAAGACAGAAGACTCACCCTGGGTGGGGTGGCATCAACCAATAGCCTTCTACCCTGGAAAGGGCAGAAAAAGAAAGAAGATAGAAGTGTCACTGGTTCCTGCCTGCCATACCGTGGGCTGTTTCCCTTCTGCGATGCCCGTCTGCCGTGCCGCTCTGCCCTGGAACCAGTAGGATATGGATTGAAACCACTACAAACTGCGAGCTGAAGTAAATCTTTCCTCTTTTAACTTGTGAGTGGTAGGCATTTTGTCTCAGCAATGAGCAAGTAACTAAGACAGCATTCAACCGTGAAAGAAATGGTGCTACTTTTACTGAAGAAGGAAAGACATTCTCAGTGCGGTGTGTGCCAGCAAAAAAATGTCAGGAGAAAAGTGGGCTTGGGATGACAGGAAAAGTAAACCAGACCGACAAACAAGGTTTTGAGCTTTAGAAGTTGTGCACCCAAGTCCCGGTGCATCTCACTGGGTCTCTGGATAACACTGACAGGAACGATTGACAGAAATTTAGTCATCAAAGGGCTTTCAACTCAGATGCCTGTCCCCGAATCCATCCTGATGAAATCACATGCATGTTATACCGGACACATTCATGAACCTTTAACAAGGCTCAAGTGGGGAAAGAGTCCTGAAGGTCAGGCCACAAGATCCAGCACATGTGCTCCACTCTGGAGCTACAGAGACTTTCTGGACCATTGTTACTTTAATTCTGCTTCTCTTTGGGCAATGAAAGGAGGATGGGCCCTGGGGTGTTGCTGAAATTCGGATTGGTGGGAGGGCAGTGGTGTTCCGGCCCCAACTGTGCTTCTTGAACTAATAGACAAGTAAGAACTATGTATGTGAAAGAGTGAAGAGTAAACTAACTAACTAAATAAATCATATATTAGGTTACTAAGAGATTAAACACTGTGAGAAAAAATTTCAAAAGTAGGGTCCTGGGGAGTAAGGGCGATTTTAACAATAGAGTGAAAATATTTCTTTGGGAAAGTGAGCCAGGCTGGTCAACAGTGGAAGTGCCCCAAGGGGTGGCTGTATCTGTGGTGTGCAATGTGGGGCAGCGAGGCTGAGTGAAATTGGTAAAGTCACCATAGTACAAGTTATGGTTATAGAATTTAAATGGCATCACGTTTTATAGAGCATTTTACGACACTAACAAAACAGTCAAAGGGAAGCCGTGATGGAAGTAAAGACTGAACGGAGCAATGACCTGGCCTGGCTAAGTGACTAGCATCTCTGGGGCCGCCATGTTGAGAAGAGGAAATAAAAACACAGGAGGGAAAGCTGGAAAGCTACGTGACAGACTCTTAGCCTACTTGCTGAGACAAAACGGTGGCTCCAACTAGGCACAGTTACAAGTACTTTATGGTGGTCAGGGAGGGACTCAGTAAGAGTGATATTTCAGTGAACATTTGAAAAATTTGGGAAAATAAACCAGGCTTATATGAAAACACTGCTCCACTGATGCATTATTTGGTGACAGATCGGCAATTTATTTAAAAGGATTTCCTGAATGATTGGATGTAAGCTTTGGGGGAAAGACTCCTTTATTACAAGGATAAAAGCTATTATAGAAACAGATTTGAATGAGATGAGTCAGGGCTTGGTTGTGTTGCCCTGAGATACCTTTTAGTCTTAGATTCTCTTTGCAAAGAAAAGTGGGGACATGGTAGACTTATTTCACAACTTATTCATTCTGTATGCATTCATGTAATTTCTTAACACAATTATTTTTCACCCACAATAAGTGCAGTTTGAGCAAATGTACAGTGAGTATATAAATTCAAAGAATTCTTATAGTAAAAGATAAATTGTCATTAATTCCCAGTAAACATTATTATTTTTTATTTTAAAGAGAATCATAAAAAAGAACAAAAGCAAAACATCAACAACATATATATGTTGTGATCTGAACAAATAAATTGTCTTTCCTTTTGCTCTTTCTGAGACAGGGTCCTGCTGTGTAGTTCAGACCAAACTTGAGCTCATTTTATAGCCCAGGCTGGTCTGGAACTCACAATGATCCACCTGCCTCAGCCTCCCAAGTGCTGGGATTACAGGCACGTACCACCATACCCAGCATCTGAACAACTAATTTGAAGACAACAATATGCAATGTAACACTCACTGGTAAATTCTTACCATCTTGTCTAGTGAAACTCTGTATCATTTCTAATGGGCTTTTTTTTTATTATTTTTTTATTCTCTTTAATTGGCTTGATCAATCTTGCATTCTCACCTCTGGTGATCCAAGCAACTTCATTGAAGATAACAACAGGTAGTATAACAGCCACTGTTAATTCCTGTCATTTTGTTCTGAACCCCTGTGTTTTGTTTTTGCTTTGTTTTGTTTTTGTTTACATTGTTGGTAAACACTATTATTAATTATGCTCATTTACTTGATTTTGTCAGTACACATTTACACATGCATTAGATTGCTACTTTACTTAAATATGTCAATATATTGAGTCAAACAAAATTTTAAAAATTTTAAAACTTTTGTTTTGTTTTTGGTACCAGGAATTGAACCTGTGCTTGCCAGGCAGGTGCTTGCACCACTGAGCTATAGCCCCAGCTCTAAAATTATTCATGTTTAAATATTTTTTTTTGACACAAATGTAAAAGGCACGGTAATACCATGCCAAATGGGCATTTGAACTTATTCAATCATTCCTGCCATTTTCTGAAACACTTCAGGGGTTTCTCTTTGCTGAGGATGTTTGGTTGTGCAGTCCCGCCTGCCTCAGTGTCCTTGGAGAAGACCCTGAAGTCACACCATGCTACATCCCGGGGATGAGGGCACAGGATGTTTGCAGGAGCCTGCTTCTCCTTTGGATACACTTGTAGTAGCAGTCACTGCATTTTTAATCAGTCACTCAGGAAAAAGCACTTCCAGAACTGCATCACAAGTAGAAAAATGATGGGATGAATGTGTTTAAAGTTCGGGGAATTATTTTGAAGATAATTCATGGCAACATGTCATTTACTATACTACTCTTTCAAAATATCAATAACATATACTTCAATCACATCTCATATTAACAAATATGTAGTTTATTCACTGATTTTGTCCAATAAAGAAACATTTCAAACAAAAAATTGCATACTAATTTGTATCTTTGAATGTAGTTTGAATACTTATTAACAACATATGAGCAGTATTAAGGCTGATTCATAATTTTTTTAAATAAAATGCATAAATCTCAAAACAGTCTAATAATATTTTATACAGAAATTAGTTTGATAGAGTTTTGATTTATTGACCATCATATCTTGACAAAATAAATAGTAATACTTTTATAAAATGATGTTACCATGCCTTTTACATTTGTTGTCTTTTTGAGACACAGTCTCACTGTGCAGTTCAGGCTGGACTTAAGCTCACTTTGTAGCCCAGGCTGGTCTTAAACTCCCAATGATTCTCCTGCCTCAGTCTCCCAAGTGCTGGGATAACCGGTGTGCACCAGCCTTTTATATTTCTGTTAAATAAAACATTTGAAAACATGTAATATTTAATTTTGTTTGACTCCATATGTGGATATATTTGACGTGTAATATAGTAATCTAACACGTGTGAAATGTGTACTGATAAAATCAAATTTATTAGCATTTCCATCTCATCAAATACTTATCTTCTCTATGTGAAATATTGATCATGTTTAGATATTTTGATATAGGAATTATTGTAGACTTTGGTTACCCTACTGTGCTATATACTAGTACTAATTCCTCTTCCATAAATACCATTTAGTGTGCAATTTTAAGAGTGCCATGTTGTAATATTTTTATCAAACCCTAAAATTTTCACAGATGACTCATAAATTATGTTCTACAATTAAGTAGTACTATATTTTATTGTTTTCAATATAGTTGCTTTATCTTACTATTTTAATTAGCAGTTTATTTTCAGTGATAATTAAAACCAAAAATCTTTCAATCATCATAATTTCTTTTGTGTACTGGGAATCAAACTTATGACCTCACGTTTCCCAGGCAAGTGCTTATGTCGCTGAACTATATCCCCAGCCCCATAATGTTAAATTAAATAAAGCATCATAATTTTAAAACAATGAGTCAAATAAATAAACTATATCATATATCTAACACTACATTAAATTTTTAAATAGGCAACATTTTCATTCTTTGTAAATGAAGATTCTAAGGTACCTTAGTCCACTCCAGTTGCTATAACAAAACACCTTAAACAGAGTAATTGATGAACAGCAGAACTACATTGCTCACACATCTGGAAATAGGCCGGGAAGGCCAAGATGAAGGTACTAGCTGATGTAAAGTCTGGGGTGAGGATGGTAGTTTTCTTGTTGCTCCCTTGTGTGGTGGGAGGAAGCAGGGCCCTCCCAAGAGCCTCCTTTGAAAGAGGACTGATGCTATTCACAGAGGTTCTATTTTTATGAGCCTGTGATCTTCAAAAGGGCCCACCTTACCAGAATGATTTCAAGATAATCTACCAAAGAATTCTGGATGCATTCCTCATTCAGACCAGAGCTCAAATTCTAGAGAAGAACTGTCAACCCCTCAAAGCAGCCAGATAGTAAATGAGTGTAACGGATTCAAACCTGGTCCTTCTTAATGAAATCTATGACACGATTCCTTATAATTATTTAAATGCACAGCTGAGTGTGCTAAATTAATAACCAAAGTGTATTCAAAGATGTGTCAGCACTTTGGATTCAAGTGTGACAAAGCTGAGCCTATAGATTATTGAAATCAACCAGAAATTGACCTCAACATTCTTCTTAAAATTTATGCTGTTTTCCAGCTAGAATTATAACCTGTGTAGATAAAATAATCACTTCCAAATAATTCATCCAAGAAGGAAAAGAGGACTTAGTATTCTTTAATTTGGAAATTAGAGAATTTGAAGCAAAAGTTAAAAAAAAAAAAAAAAGGATTGAGAGTGAGAATGCGAATCACCTTGACAAGTAAGACTGAGCAAAGAAAGGGAGCGACCGGGAGTGGGGCAGGAGATGGCACGGGGCAGGGCTGCCCAGCGGAGATGCCTCCCAACCGCTAAACATGCCCTACGTGGGCGTCATCCTCCTCCGTCAGCCCCCACAGGACCTTACAGTCCTACCGGCGGTAGAGATGCAAGTGACAAAGGGCTTAAATGTGACCCAAAATCCTAAGTGCACCCTTGTTTCCGCATCACATCATGAGTCAAATTATGTTATCAGCAAATAAAAATATTAAGCTGTTTGTTTTCATTTGAAATATAATGAAACTTTTTACAGAAACCCTCATAGTCCATCATTTGCATTTCTGAATATTTTCCACATATTTCATCTGAAAACATCTGAAAGAATTTACAACATATTTTCCTCATTGCTTAACATTTAACTTCAATACGTATCACAAATAATCTCACAGATTTTCTGGCATATGGTCCTCGTATAATTGAGCACATATCAGTCATAATGATGTCACGATAATGTCAATTTGATTTGAATATGGTTTAATTTACTCAATCATATTTTTAAAGCAGATTTCTTAGCTGTTGATGGATCTTTTTTGAATATTATAGATTGCTGGGTTGAAAGCGAGAATGATAGTACATTTTGTTCTTATATTCATTCATCTAAGTGGTAAAAAATCATCCAATCAAATATAATGTATTTATGTCCTGGTATTGGAGATTCCAAGATATGTCCTGAATAGAATTCAAATTTCTCATCCTGATAGTGGAAAATGCAACCACAAATAATTAATGTGAGAGGATATAATGCTATTATTATGTAGATATGTATTATGCACTAAGGGAAAATAAATTTGAGAGAAAGAGAGAGAAATAGAGATACACAATATAGAGTACAGATATAGAGATACAACTGCAGTATCTAATTGTGTGTCTATTTTTTGGGAGATACAAAACCAACAAAGGAAATTTTGTTAAAATCATGTGTGACGTTATATAAAGAGGTTTTCCTTAGCCTGAGTTCTGACTGAGATGACCCACTTTTAAATTATAGTAGGTTTAAAATTTTGCAAAAATTTTAGGTGTTTTGCATATTTAGGCATTTTCCCATCATAGTTATGTCAAATTATAGTAACTTGTGTTTATGTAGAGCACACAGATCCAAGTAAATATTTTGGTGTATAAACAAAAATTATGTATACTTGTTATATTAAATAATTATGTATAATTGTTATATTAAATTATAGAAGTATTGAAAACATTGTACCCACTGATGTATGTGCACTTATGTTTATAGCAGCATAATTTGTAATAGCTAAATCTTGAAAACAACCCAAATGTCTTTGAACCCAGGAATGGGTTAAAAAGATGTGGTATTTTTATACAATGGATTACTACTGAGCCATAAAGAAGGATAAATGAGACATTTTTACATGTAAATGGATGCAACTTGAGGCTATACTCATAAATGAAATAAATCAGACTCACGTGTTTAAACATGTATTGTCTCTCCAGTGTGAAAAACTGAAAGAGTGAATAAGGTAAAAAATGTACAATATATATTGTGAAAAAGGAAGAAATTATTCAAAAGGCAAAATAAACTAACATGGTGGAAAGGGGAAAGGAAGGAAGTGAAATGGAAAAAAAATGTGAGGTAGTTATACTACCAGTATCTTTTTCAAGAAAATACTAGCAAACAGAATGGAACAAATCATCATGATTATACACCATGACCAAGTGGGACTCATCCCAGGAATGCCGGGATGGTTCAATATATGCAAATCAATTAATGTAATACACCATATCAATAGAGTCAAAGACAAAGATCACATGATCACCTCAATTGAAACAAAGCTCTTGATAAAGTCTAACACTTATTCATGATAAAAATATCACAGAAAATTGGCATCAGCCTGCTTAAAGCAATATATGACAAATCGAGAGCTAATATTCTAAATTGTCAAAGCCTGAAAGCTTTCCCTTTAAAGTCGGGAAGAAGACAAGGATGTCCACTGTCACCACTCTTATTTAGTATAGTTCTGGAAATATTAGCCAGAGCAATTAGGCAAGCGAGACAAATAAAAGAAATAAGGATAGGAAAAGAAGTGAAATTATCATTATTCACAAATGACATGGTATTTTACAAAGGACCCCAAAAATTCCACCAAAAGGCTTTTAGATTTAATAACCCAATTCAGTAGCATAACTGGATACAAAGTCAACACTCAAAAATCAAGAGCATTCCTATGCACAAACAACAAGGAGACGGAGAAGTCAGTGAAACAACAGTATTTGGTAGCAGAAAAATTATTAACTTTGAAGCTTACACTGCTTATATTGCATTTCCATACATGTACATTGTACCTATTTTGTACATAAATAGAGGGAAATTTTGACTTCATTTCACAATGTTATTTTGACAACTAAGGAATTAATGAAATATGAATTTTGTGAACTAGGGTTGGGATTGTGAAAAGGATCTGAATTTTGCTACCAAATGTGTTTTAGTTGGTAACTATACATTTTATTTGGCAAAATTATGAATGTTCTCAAAGCCTTCATATTTTAAGACAACATATTTGAATATGTACATATAAATATCCACATACACACATCTACATATAAATATATACATGTAATACAAATGTATTTAATGTTGGAAATTTGAAATATATTAAACTATATATGTGAAATACTTATAATGCAGGATGCATTGAAAAACTTACAGTTTCCTTTAATTTATAAACTACAAAGTTAATTTCTTTCCACTTTAATAAAATGTATGGCTTGCCTAACTGTTATTCTGTTATTTCTATCCTTTCAATCACTCTTTTAAATTACTTATTACGTCCTTCTAGAACAGTCCAAAGAGAGAAATATAAATAATGGCATTAGGTGATCTGTTCTCTAGCTCATCTACACGTGCAATAAATTACTGGGAATAATTTCTGAATTCAAAAGCTTATTACATCATTCCAGGCTAATAAACACTTCCTTATGTAAATATTTTAACACAAAAACAGTTGATATATGAATTTATGAATATAAATCATTAACTATTAGATGAAAAAATTATTAAAAGACTTTTATGCTGCATATTTTAAATTTTGATAGTGTCAAAAGATGATATCAGATTGAATTTATTAAGTTTTATAGACCTTTCAATCAGATACCTTTTCAAAGAAAAAAGACAAAATTACTCCTATGTCTCATTTTACTTTTATGTGCAATTATTGTGTAACAAAAGGATGTACATAATGCATTACTATGTATAATGATCTAGATGTAATATTTTAATATGTATTTTCCCTTCCCCAATTTTATTTGGTATTTTTGTTACTATATATGTATGTTTTGATATTAACACCTAAGAATACATAAACCATTGAAATAACTTGTGATATATAAACCTGTACCTATAATATACTATCTTCAATGCATTATAAATACATTATTATTTACTACTAGTAAACTATCTTTTAAATATATACTGTATTTAAATACTACATATTTATTATTGTATACTAAATAGTATACATCACATAGTATGTGACATGATCTTTTTATTGTGGGAACATTGAAATATCATAAATATCTAACACTCTCACTAAAGTTATCTTTCATCAAGAAAACTGGGACAATATCCAGGTGGTATATGAAGACAGTGCTTTTTGCAATCTCCAGACATAGAGCGCACCCTTTTAAGGTATAATAAGAATAAAGGCAAAATAACCACAGCTGATTTGATTGAGAATAAACCTGTAGAAGAAAATTAAAGGTTGGCTTAAACTATTTAGAATACTTTAGAGCTCCAATTTTTTTTCTTGATATTTAAAAAATCACCATTGAAGCAAGTGATGAATTCAAAAACAGCAACAATAATGAAGCTTTATACATGAAGGTCCTTAACGTAACTATCTGGTCAATATTCTGAGTTAGTACCTGAAACTCTACCGACTTTGCTCCTGTGGTCTTCACATGCCCACAATACGTAAATGAATACGCACTCTTGTACAGGAAAGCACAGGCGTTTTGAAGGAAAGAATATACACTGGCAAGAGCCCAGTGGGGCAGCACCTTCCAACGTTCAGAAAAATCACTGATGTTTGCCAACACCCAGACTGAGACTAAAGACTGGAGTGTGGAAGACAGTTATGCACAATTTCAGAGAGACAGAGAGAGACAGAGAGAGACAGAGACAGAGACAGAGACAGAGAGAGCAAGGAGAACCATTGCCTCAGTTGTAATTACATGATCCTTGTCATTACGTACCACTTATATTGCATGACATTGACCATTTATTAAGGTAAAGTGTATTAGAAATCTTTTCTCATCTTGTGAAACATTTGCAGAACCAGTTATTTTTTTTACAGAACATACATATATTCATATATGGTACATAAATATGTGTGTGCCTATTTTATCACTATTTGTTTATAAACTATGTATTAAAAGGAATATATACATTTATATATGTATTTGTGTGTACTCAAATACACACACACACACACACACACACAAACACATTGGGATGGGGGAGGTTTCAGAACACAGAAGGTTTGGACGTCATATTGAGATGCAACGCAAACATAGCACACTGAAATATACCCAGCTGGAACACTTATTCCAATGACTGAGCATGGGATAACCAGCAGTTTTCATAGTTATGAAAGAAACCTCTCACATGAATATAAGAATATAGGCACTTCTGCATATTTACTGAGTATTTTCTCAGTTATTACAATTGAAGTATGTACTGTTTATTTGTTTTTACAAAACAGTATAAAAGAATTTCCATATAGAACATTGAAATAGTATTTCAAAGGGTTTTGTTGTTTACTTGGTTGGTTGGGATGTTGGGGGAACCAGGAAATGAACTCAGGACCTCGTGCTTGCCAGGCAGGCGCCATGCTGCTCAGCTATATCCCTGGCCCCTTTACAAAGTTTTACGTTCGTTTCCTGTTTGCCTTTTGCCAATAATTACTGTTCATTTCTATCCTCCACCTGCTTTTTTTTCCTGTCTACACTTCAGCTCAGCTAGTAGCATCTTTCTTATTTTACATATTATTTCTTGCTGTGTGGTTTCACAATTTTGAAATGTATATAAAGACATCATATGCCATAATCCTCAATATACTGAAATATGAAGTGTGAGAATAATAATTTTCAAATAAAGTAAAATTATTGGGTACAAACCGCATGTCTTGTCTATAACAAGTCACCATCTATCCCTGTAGCTTTCAGTATCATTAATCTGCGATCAATGTCTTTTTTTTTCCCTGTTTTTTGACTCGCAGCTGTTTGCAGCACATCATGATTACATTCGCACTGGAGGTTACATGTGTACACGACAAATCTTAACTCCTCGTTTTTCATCCCTGCTCCCTCTCCTGCCTCCTCTCAATCCTTTTGCCCATTACTGTTTATAAAACAGTATGCAGTTTTCTTTAATTCTTTCTTTCGCTTAAATTTCTTTTCCTTGCCTTCCTTTGTATGACCTAGCTTAGCATGTGTTTTATTTGATAGTTCCTTTGTAGTCCAATTTCAATGGCTACTGTATCTTTGTGGATTGAAAGTACACTACCTTTTAAAATTATAGGTTAAATATATGAGATACCCCACTTTTTTAGCTCTATTAGACTAAAATTTATTTATAAGAGCAATTGCAAGGTATAAATTTTCAATTAATAGAAATGCTGGCACAGTATTTTAGAGCAATTATTTTATCTAGAATTAATTAAATTTTGTGATGTGTGGTATCACTGACAGTTTAATCCAATGACAAGATTAATAAATCTAGTTCTGTTGAAATTAAAAGGTATTATCAAGAGAATATCAACATTACAAAATTGATTTACATTTTATCTGGAACTATAGAGCATTGTTAAAAGTGTTTTTCTACAGAAAGAAGCAAAATAAATACATTGCTGAAAATGCATAAGCATAAATAAACAACATCTGGAATATCTTTAGTCAAAAGCAAATAATCAAAAAACAATTTTCATCCTATACATTGCTTTTGAATAAGGCAATATAAGATTAAATTGGTTCTGAAGCTGATTATGTATTTAGTTTACTGGCCTTTCATTATCTAGGTTGAGGAAAGGTTGTACTTTCCTCTTATGTATTTCTCTTAAAAATTACATGTGTGCTTACTAAATGCATATTGTAATTATTAATTATCATACATTCTCAAAAATTACATGACTAAATTGTCCTTTAGTGCTTTTGATCTTAAAATCTTATAGATAAGTATACAATCTAATTTATGTTTCAATTCATTGGTAAAGACTGAATAGTGTGAGATTTCTGTTGACCAACAGGAAGCCAGGAATACAGATGTTTGTTATGGTTCACAACAATTTATTAATCAAACAATCTTATATGGATGATTGCAGATAAATTAATCAATCAATGTTTTGTATAGACATCATGGATGTTTCTCCATCTTATCAACTGAAAAAAATCTTATTTGAAAATACTCAAAAGAAAACTGAAGACAAAGTTTAGAACTTTTGTGTAAGATGAACATTATGCTGACACATATATTCCTACCTCTGTGGAATACTGAAGTAGTAAGATTGTAAATTCAAGACCATGGTGGGTAACAAAGCAAAACCCTTTCTCAAAAACAAACAAACACAACCAAATAAAAACTCTTGAATAACATTAAATATCAACACATATGTTCAAGAATTAAAATTCAAGAATAACTCAAGAATGCTAGAATTCAACTCAACAAAGTCTACCTGAATGATATAGGGAAAAGCAACTCCAAACCTGAACAATATCTGGGACAAGTTCCTGTTCTCTAAAATAGAAGAATGAATTTTAGGAGCAAGGGAAGTTAAGAAGAGAACATATTTATTGAAGGAAAGAAATCTTCTGTCCAAGAGAGGGACAGAAGAGGGCCCAAGTGGGTTGCCCAGGGAACCTGGCTTTTGCAAGGATTTTTTCAAGCAAAGTCATGAGGTGATCTGAGTCCAAGGGGGATGATGGGAAATTGCAAAGTGGGCATAAGGTGGTACAAAACTATGGTCAAACATTGAGAATTGTTCAGATAAAATTGATAAAACTGTGATCAAATGGAGAAGTGAGTCACCTAGCAAGCAGGCATGCATACAGAACAGGGGCTCCTCCTGTAAGGGGTTGGGTGACTCTTCAAGGTGATACATCTCTGATGTCCACCCCTAGGGAGGTGTGTGGGTGCATTTGTTAAATCTTTTGTCTTGAGGTCTAACCCCCAGCAGTACATATCCATTTGGAAGGTGCCTGATGTTCCATGTTGGCTCCTTCGAGGGTCTGGCCCTGTCTGCCTACCTGTAATATTTCTATCTAACTCAGCTGCCTATACCATCAGAATATATTAGTATCAAGGTTTTAGGGCTTAAAGAGAGGGAAGGCTGAAGGATAAATGCGGTAGTTTTTTATGTTTCTTTTTATACATTTAATATCAATTTTAAGTAACCATCATTTCAAAATTTCTTGTCAACTCCATCAAAGACCCCCACAAGAAGTTAAACCTGATAGTACAAAATAAAACACCAAAACTTAATAACTCACACATCACATCTTTTTTTTTTTTTTTTGCTGGTACTGGGAATCAAACTCAGACCCTTGTGCTTGTCAGCAGGTGCTGTGCGCTGAGCTCCTCAAAATATTCTTATTTTCTGTTGTTGCTCTCTAGGCAGGCAAAGTTTAATTATATTTCACAGACTTTCATTGTTCTATTCTGAAAGTCATTATCTGACTTAAGAACGGCAATCGCGTTTAAACAGTGCTTGCAGTGAACTTATATACATTACAATTTTTAACTACTTTATCTTATTTTTTAACTAAAAGCAGCTTGAAGCTCAAATCTATTTTGGTCAACTTCTCAGGGATAAAATATTCATAGAACATTACACGTAAACAGAAATATCTCTTTTGTGAATTGATGCCGTTTTTTGATGTCTTTTTAAATTCCTTTCATTATGACGGTACAAACTCCTTTTCTGTGAATAAAGCCGTCAGCCTTTCCCGTGAAACACGCCTATCTGGAGATCATGACAGGCAAACTGTATTAAGACTGCTCCACTACAGGATTATTAAGATGAGGGCATATGCTGGTCCTGCTTTCTGTCATGCAAAGTGGTTTCAGGAAATATTGTTTCTCTCTGATACTCCAAAGTCAATTGGTATGAATAGATTATAGCACATGATACCGTTGTATCCTTGCAGGTACACATATCATTTCAAAAATAATTCAGTCTTTAAGACAGAGAGGTATATTTTCTGACAAAGAAATCTGCAAATGTATATCTCTTAGCTGAGAATGAATGTTGGTGTGAAACTGGAAGGAAGTGGAACAGGTCTCTGAGAATAACAATGACAAATCTACTGAAAGTTTACCATGGAGAATAACTACACGGAAGTGAGTTTAGGGGAAAAAAAGAACTTGGAGCCACTTCATTACTCTGGGATTCTATGAAGAAGGTCATGCACGGTAGAAGCGAATAGACCCGTCTATTCACCAAACATAGGCCAAGAGGAAATAAGTTTAAATTGTAGGAAAATGAGTATTTCCTGACTATCGCACACCGGCCCACGAGAATACATCCAGAAAGGTTATGACAGCTGCTTCTCTGAGGGGTTGGAGAATGAACTTTTATAACTGATAATTCAGATACTAATGTGGTGAAAAGTGAAAAAGGGTCTTAGGCTTGTGTCTTGGTTACATTTTTTTTCATTGCTGAGACAAAATACCCAGCACCCAAAATGAAGGAAGGAGAGGTTTATTTAGCTTACAGTTTGTGGAGGTTTCAGTCCACACTTGGCTGGTTCTGAGGCAGAGTGGCACATGGCAGAGGGCAAACTGTTCAGGGCAGCAGAGCACAGCAAAATACCGCAAGATCAAAAGGGAGGAATGGCTGCAAGTAGCTTCTTTTCTTCCCTTACATTGTAAACAGCCTACCCCCACCCAGGGGGTGTGTAGCTCTCACACAATCTCCATGCCCTCCTCTTCCACAGGCTCAGGATGTATACAAAGTAAGCACCCTGGCTTCCTGCTGAATCACTCAGCCAAACCTCTAGACTCCCCAATTTGACACAATGTATCAACCATAAGAGCTTGTTATACTTTCTGGTAGAGTTCTCAAATGGAATTATGTTAATAAAATGATTCAGAAATGGACTTTTGCAAAGTAAAGTGATCTACAGTTTCTTTTTTCTTTCAAGGTAGTTCATATATTCGAAACTGCTAAAGAAAACAATTTTATTTAATTTGCATTGCCAAATTTAAGAGAAGAATTTCATGAAGGACAGAAAAGTCAGAGAGAAAATTTCTGCTCAAATCACTGTATGGAAGGTCATATGGTAAAATGCCATGTTTAAAAATAGTATTAAATATACTCACAGCCATTCATATCATTCTGACTTTCAATATAAAGATAGTCATATCTCACGCCATAGGGCATAATGTAACTGCTCTAAGGGACACTTTTCTTTTTACGTACAAACGCTCTAACACTTGCTGTTTGACATTTATGGATTTTACTCCTGATGTTTATCATTTCCTCCTTTCTATAATATCATATTTTGGGCCTTTGACACTATCTCACACCTCCTATGTGAACAGATTAGTGAGGCGATATTTGTATCATGATGCTAATATCCAGGCAGAAATCAAAATGTAACTATTTAAGATATAAGGATGTCAGATATAAGAACTAAATATGTTTAGGTGACATTTTAAAATATATTACTTCATATGAAAAATAAAATGCTACTAAATTTCTTATTCTATGAGGCTTTTAGAAATTCTGTTGGCATATTTAATAATAATTCAATAATCCTGTTCATGTGGGTTGTAAATAAGGAGAATGGAATTTGTTTCGTACCTTTAAAGTATATTTTTAGTGCACACACCATGGAAAACATGCAGAACTAATATGTTTATGTAGAGGAATCAAGGTAAAGTTTCAAAGTCTTGTTTTGAATATGTAGTAGACCTTGCACGAGAAAATCAAAGCAAGATTGACTAAAACAAAAAAAAGTGTTTGGGAAATGGAAAGAATTGCTTTTACTTCAGAAGAAATTAGATCTATAAGCAAGGCAATAGAAAGCTCAATTATTTTATGTCCTTCTGAGTCAAATGTTCAAAATAAATTAGACCTTAATGCTTCTCCCTATTCTGACATATTTTAAAGTACAAATTCATGGTTCTCGATATTGAGTGGTTCTCTATTTATAGCAACTTTGCCTCCTGTTCCATTTAGGCAAGGCTAGAAATGAATGACTGTAGATCGATTGCCTCCCCTGAGCTTAGTTTCACATCTTAATATTTACATCTCCGATTGTCTCATCAGTAAATTCTGTTGCTGTATCCGTTCCATTCTTCAACTTGTACATACTGTCTAATGGGAAGTTTTAACAAAGTATAGCATAATAGATTAATGGGATGGATATAGGAAAGAAGTGTAAGACTTACTGTTTTTATCTGCTGGGACCACTAGCATACCTGCAGATCATCTGTATCAGGGTTATTATACTTTTATTCTAACCCTTATGGACTTTATTGTTTGTTGTATATATGTATCATCCCACCTAAACTCTAAATTGCCTAAGGGAAAGAGCAGATCTCAAAGACTTCAGAATTCCCAGTCCTGGACAAGGTTCACAGAATATATTAAGTGATAAATAAAATATTTGTGTAATAAATACATGAATGAATGAACATGGTTGAGTTGATTTCATACTCAGATCTCTATCTGAAATACAGCAGCACTTTTTCTGTGAAACATCACTGTTTCTAAGGTCAACAAGACATGATAATAATTTACACAAAGTAATCATTTTTGCTTGAGCATTACATTGATTTTCTGTGATTAAAAACATTTAAATGAAATATCAACCGAGAAGATCTGTTTTCAACCCTTGAAGCAAAAGAAAACGAAAGCTTAAAGCAGAGAAGTTGGTCTGGGACACTTTGAACAAGCCAGAATGCAGGGGGCCTTTGAACTTTAGTATCAAAGCAGGGGTAAGAAAAATAGCATTCTTTCCATGGGGGAAAATTCTCAACTCTAGAAAAATGGCCTCAGATACTACAGAGTAAAACTTGATACCTTCAGAGCGAAATGAGCCTGGGGGTTATTCAAATAGAGTAGCAAAACCAACAATATCAAGATGCTGGAACTTAGAAAATTTGTTAAACAAAGAAGTTTCAAAATAATAATTTTATTGAAATTTCTCATGTATGATACTACAAAGTACTGTAAAATTCATGTTATATTTTGATGAGTTAATTTATCATCAAGAGGATGTCCCCTGACTACAATCTGGAAGATTTATTACTCAATAGGATTTTTAAAATTCTATTACTATTTTACCTCAGTAGCTAATATTAAATATGCCTGTGAGTTCAAACACGACAAATAATTTTTACACAATCTTACATCTTTTTATCAGTGAATGTCTATCAACACATATAAATGTCATGTTATATTTTCAAATGTGAACTGTATATAGCGTGTTTGCAAAAAATATTATTTTGTGCTAATTAAACATAGAAGTGCTTGAAAGACGTGTGATTTTAGCACTAATATAATTTAAAACTGTGGAATCTGAAAAATATACCAGTTAAAAATGTTCTTTCTCTTGGATCTACTTTGCATGCAGGTAAAGAGAAAATTTATCAAATATTTGGGGACAGATGTTTTTCCTATTTGGACCTACAGAGTTATATGTCTGACAGTGGTGTTACTGAATTTCTTTTTAACTCTGGTAAGTATATGTAGTGAAAGAACCTTATCCATTTTATATTGTGCCTTCAAACTCTTCAACTGTGTTTTCTCAACTTATTCTAGTTCCCAGATAATAAAATGGTAACTAAAAAATGAAAGCACATATCCGGAAAAGAAAATGGACAGATATTTTGGAAAATTGTTTTAGGCAATTTAAAAAATGTTATTTCTAATCAGAATACCTTATTGCTGTTAATAAGTGGTTCTATAACTACTGAGAAATTTAAATTACTTTTGCAGAACTTCTAGTTTTGGTTAGCATAACATGATCTACAGTGACATTATATTCTCATCCTTTTTCCATAGCCCCACGTTTAACCTATAGTCATGAAAGGTCCAGTGTGTCTTAATACAATAGAGTACATGTGTTAGTGTTGTAAAAAGTATGTGTCGGATGAAATGTCTGGTGTTATGTAGCTAAGCTTTAATATAGGAAGTGGGAAAGAACAAACTAGTTCATATTTAAATGTATAAAGTCAGTTTTGAATCAAGGAGACAGAAAAGATAATGACTATTGAAAAGAAGTGAAATTAATTCATACAGTGCAATCAAGCCAAAAAAAAGAATGATAGTTAACAAATACTTGAAAGATTAAACCAAAGAACAGTATCTTATATCTTAAATCAGTGCTTTAGAGAAAGTGAGAACAGATTCAAAACCACAATCAAGTTACCTCAGTCAGCAGAAATCTTCAAATACTGCTCATTATTTCTCTTCAAGTGAACAGTTATAAATAATGATTTTCCATCATCCTGCTGCTACATATTTATCAATACTGTGAATTATTTCACTGAAATATCATCAGTGGTATTTTTCTATCTTATTTCCAGAAAACTTTTCTGACCCTTGGATCCTTAAAATAATTTTGCCCTCTTAAGAGTTCAGGCATTGGTATGTAATTCTTCACTTTCAAAAACTATCTCAGTTGATTTTATCGACATTCACTGTTGGTTAATACCACAGATTAATAAGCCCCAAACCTGTGTCCATTCTCCTCATTACCAAGGACATGGGCAGTGTATATGATGGTATTGATATCTTAAAAAGAATTTCAGTATCAATATTTTGAAATTTATTATCATTTATCACTTAGAGTTTTTGTTCATTATTCTGTCTCATTTGACCACATGGTGGCCATTTAGTTCCCAATACTAAAACTGTAAGAGGAAGTGGCACTGTCTCATATACACCAATATATTATTGATTATTTATTAAACATTCTGATTTTGATAGTTTCTTTATAGAACATGTATAAGAATGAGGCTAATATTCATGCTGTCAGGAAAATAAGCAATATATTTGGCAATTAGAATTTCCATTGTTTTATAGAGCTTAAATTGAAATAATTATACCATAAACTTTTAAGAATATAATGAAATAATCTATGAGTACATCTTTCATATTTTGAACACAAAATTATATTTATGCACAACATCAGACTTCTTAAATCTGGTCACTAAAGGAAAGATAAAAATATTTTCTACTTCAATAATAAGCTGTAAAAAAGTGAAAGTATAGAAGCAAAATTGTAAAATACATACAGAAGCTTTTCTAAATGCACATAAGAAATTTTCAAGAGAAATAAAATGGAGAGAACAGAAAGCTAATCTTGGGACAAGTGGCAAGTGGCCTGTGCCAGGTGAGGTAAAGAGAACTTGTGACAGGGGATGTGTTTAGCTTCACCTTCTTGTAAGATCTTTGCCTTTGGGTGTTCAACCTCGTTTTCTTACTTAAGGTATCAGAGTACATTTCTGTAAAATCTTTTTTAGTTAGTCTCCAGATAATGACTCTCACTATCTTGTTTTAAAATTTGAAAATTTCTTTCTCTTTAGTTTGGCTTGACATGCAGGTTTCTAAACTCGGTAGATGTATGAAAACCTCAATCAATCCTTAGTTTAACTTCAAATTCATCCTTAGCCCATGTAGATAAGTATTTTTAAAAATGGCAGGTACCCACATCATCAGTATGTCCTACTAACATATTCAATATTAAGAGGACAGTGCTACACTGTATGAGTCAGAGTGGCATTAGAATTTTATGAAGATTTACAAATAAATTTGGACAAAGTTACTGTCTTGGTTACATTTCTCTTGTTGCTGAGACAAAATATCCAACGCTCAAAATGAAGGAAGGAAAGGTTTATTTAGCTTACAGTTTGTGGAAGTTTCAGTCCATACTTGGCTGGTTCAGAGACAGAGTGGCACATGGCAGAGGGCAAACTTCATGGCAGCAGAGCACAGCAAAAACAACCAGAGCAAAAGGGAGGAATGGCTGCAAGCTGCCTTTTGCCTTCCCTTACATTGTAAACAGCCTACCCACACCCAGGGAGTGTGTAGCTCTCACACAATGTCCATGCCCTCCTCTTCCAGTCTCAGGATGTGTACAGAGTAAGCACCCCGGCTTCCTGCTGAATCACTCAGCCAAACCTCTACACTCCCCAAGTTCACACCATATATCAACCATAACATTCCACCCCTTGTCAACTTGGCAACCAGACATATTTCTTTAAACCAGTTTCCAGATACAAGCACATGCTTATATTAGAACCATAACATTTTGCCCCCATACAAATGAAAATTAAACACTTCCAACATTTAAAGGCACAAAATAAACACTACCATTCCAAAAGGTACAAACTGGGGGATACAGAGCACTGGGACCAAAGAAAGTCCAAAATCCAGCAGGGCTAACATTGTGTCTTGTAATTCCACATACAGCATCTGAAACAACATGGTGTACATTGGGAGCTCCAAAGGGCTTGCATGAGTCCACCCCTATGGCGCTTCTGGTGGTTACAGCCTCCATGGCTTCTCTCTTAGGCCCACTTTTCCCCTCCTTGCAGCTTTGCTCAGATGATCCACATTCCTGGTTTTTCTAAACTTCTGAGGTCTCCCATGCACCTTCTGCTTCACACTCACAGCCACATATATTGCTGTCTCAGGGGCACACTGCCTGGCCTCCCGGCCTTCTGAAATCTGGGTGGAACCCTCTTTAACTTCAGAACTCTTGCATTTTCCTTGCACCTAAAGCCAGGGCCACATGGATGATGCCAAGGTCTGCTGCCACCTGGAGCAGTAGCCAAACTTTCCTCTCTCTTGGCCATAGGGGTCGAGTGTCTGGATTGCTGAGCACACTGAATCCAATTCTGAGGAACAGTTTCTCTATGCTGCCTCCATTCTGGAATCTGGTGCGGCCACTGCTGCCATTCTGGAACATAGTGCTCTTTAGCTTCCTTCTCAAGGCAAGGTCTCTCACTTTTACAGTTTTGAGGCTGCAAAGGGTAGAGACTTGCTGCTTGTGATATACTCAGGCCATCTTTTCCATTCTCTTGTTCATTCATAGAAATAGAGGCCTTCTCAGCCTTATCTTTGCAGTCCAGAGCTTTACTGGAGCTTCCTTTCTGACCAAACTCACATTTTAAATCATCCTGCTGAGCTCTTTGCTCTTGATTCTCAATATAGATCTGGCTAAAAGCTGCCAACAATAGCCATGCCACTGCCCCAATATTCGACTGCCTTGAAATTTCTTTTGCCAGATTAATCAGTTCACTGCCGCCCTTAATCTCAGTCTTAGGCAAAGACTCTGGACACAAGCAAAATATAGACAAACTTTCTGCCAAGCCATAACATACATTATGTGGAGTCCAACAAACAATGCAGTTCTTCCCAACAGAAACCTCTCGAACCTGGTCTTTACTGGCAGGATTTCCATCAGCCTTCTGAGCTCTGACCAGACATCTCCAAACCTTTCCAAACTCTTCCTACAAGCAATTTCCAAAGGCTCTTGAACCACGTGGTCAGGTATAGTAACAGCAACAACCCTACTCCGCTGGTACCAAATTCTGTCTTGGTTACATTCCTCTTGTTGCTGAGACAAAATACCCAGCACCCAAAATGAAGGAAGGAAAGGTTTATTTAGCTTACAGTTTGTGGAGGTTTCAGTCCATACTTGGCTGCTTCAGAGGCAGAGTGGGACACGGCAGAGGGCAAAGTTTATGGCAGCAGAGCACAGCAAGAACAACCAGAGCAAAAGGGAGGAAGCCGCCTCTTTCCTTCCCTTACCTTGTAAACAGCCTACCCACACTCAGGGGGCGTGTAGCTCTCAGGGAATCTCCATGCCCTCCTGTTCCACAGGCTCAGGATGTGTTACAAAGTAAGCACCCTGGCTTCCTGCTGAATCACTCAGCCAAACCTCTAGACTCCCCAAGTTGACACAATGTATCAACCATAACAGTTACTTAAGTTAATTAAGTACAAATGCCACATAAATGTGATTTCTTCTAGAAGTCAAGTAATCAATGCAAGAAATGAATGACAAGATCTCCACCAAAAGGCTACTAATATGAGCTATTTTGAGGGCATGATGCTTAAGTAAAAATCTCAGTGGGAATATTTTCCTTTCTGGAAGTATCCATTTCCAGAGTATTTGTTAACTTTATGTCTAAAATTTATTGCTATTTATTTATTGTAAATTGAATGTGGATAAACTGCCATTTTGTCATTCTTTAGTGGTTTTCATTCAAATAGTAAATAACTACTTATAGATTGTGATCAGTTGTAAATTAAAAAAGAAACCAAGAAACAAGACTGTTTTACTAAACATATGAAAGTGATTATTTACCTAGGTGAATGGAACTTAATTTTTCCTTTGCTTGTTGATACGATGTACATTGCAGATCTCTGTTTTTATAAAGTATATTCTTTCAAACTAAAGGAAAAATTCACTGGTGAACTAAAACTCGTAGATTTGCTATTAATGACCAAACGCAGTATGTAAGTATCAAAAGTTATTTAGACAAATAGCAACTGAATCCTACATATTCTCAAATACTATTGAGAGTTCCATATTTACTATACTTTTTCTGATGAAAATATTCAACTTAGATGCTCATAATATAGAAAGGTGTAATTTTTCATGCATTATAAAATGCACATTGGTATGTTGAATATCAATGTTTTGGATAGGGCATCAATCATTGCTTGTTTTCTGTTATATTTTTCTTTATTTGAAAGAATTAAAATGTACAGAATGTTTAATATATTTAGTAAAACCATATGGTTCAGTTGAAATTTTCTTATTACCTTCTAGCTATCTACTATGAACAGTTATTTAATACATTTAGGTTATTTGGAGCTTTAGTTCCATTTAACAAAGGTGGATAATTTCACATAATGAGAACAAAGACGGTGAACATTAATGAACGTAAATCTAGGGAAATTATTCAGATCCTTCCACAATATCTTAAATCCTGTAAATAAGATTTTTTGAAAAAAAATGCTAGACTGGACCATTCACAACTATTTACTTTAATGATGGAGAAAACTGTTGAAATGAAGCATGTTTTCCAAGAAGCTTAGTAAGTAGTCCACTCTGAGGTTATCTGATTTAATTATACTTAAGAGTAAGTGAAAGGCTTGATTAATTAAACTAAGGAGGTAGTACTTGATGAAGTAATTATTGCCTGTTGGCACATACTCTTTAGAAAACTTCTGTTTGTTTTTCCTAATTTGCAAATTAGACACGCACTAAATTCAGCAATCCAATTTGGTTAGAAAAACTCAAAATTAACATAACTATGAAATGATAATGATGCTTTGATATAAAAGTTAAAATTACTCCCCTGCTATTTTCAAGTTACACGACTTCCTTCCTCTCTCTGTTTGTACTGTTCATGTAGAGAACCTCCTTTTTGATCTTTTTCTTAAAGGACTATTTAAAAATAAATGCCAATATAAGACTTCTTCTTTCCACTTTATGCTTATAAGTTTTCCAATAGTTAAAGGAAACATTTGAATAATTTTTTTCAACAAAATGATTATCTGTTACCCATCTCACAGTGCAGACTGTATATAGCACTCCCATTAAATTCTCCATAAATTCTTCAATTATAGTTCTGAGTTTTACTTCTTTTGCAACCTTACACTTAACTGTTAATAAATGTACACATTATGTTATATAAATTCATTTCTCTATAGGACTGTGATCCCATAAAAAAGCCATTTGTAGCTTATTAAACAATTAGCCTTAAATGTGCCTAACAATTAAATAGTACAAAACAAATGCACTGGATTAATATTTAACTCAATAAAAATAATTTGTACTACATTTACTACATGCAAAGTATATTATGCAAAACACCATTTAATCCTCTCAAGACTCATTTAAAATATTCTGAAATCATAACTACTTTTCAGATAAAAATTTAGGTGCTTGAAATCACTAATCCTGTTCTGTGGAATTCTTAGGTACAAGGAGAATATAACTTCATTTTTACAAACCCTTTGTACATATATATGCACCATGTTTGAGTCTATTTCTTACTGTAAAAGGTTCATTCTGACAGCTGTCAGGACAGAGCTCACCTGGACTCTTACATCCAGCACGCAGACTTTAGCAATGAAGCCAGCAGCCTCTATCGACTTACTCTACAATAAAAGCAGAGCATATTGGTGTTGATCACTGAACTCCTGAAGGAAATTTCCAATAAAAAGCAGCACGAAATCTTTCCACCACACAAACAATTAAAAGAAATCTAGTAGGAAAAACTGAGAGGAAGTCAGGATAAAACGCTTATCACCAGCTTTGCCAATAAAACTAAAAAAGATGTGGGGGTGGGTATTCCAATGGGCAGGTCACTGACAGGGAAAAGTTACTATTTACTAATGTATTTTTCACAGAATGATTGAATAAATACAGCGTCATTTTCATTGTGGGTGCTTAGAGGAGATGCAATATCCAAACTGCTAAGGTTTATGCTTCATTAATTATGACCATGCTTTTTTTATTTTCTCGTGTTCTAGATGTAAGAATATTTTATATCAAGGAAAATAAAAGAGTTAAAGATACAATAGCAAATAGCAAATTGGGTATCAAGTCTAAGAATCTGAGTCCTTTACACAGATAAGACTTTGGGGTTTTGCTTCCTTTCTTACGCCACAGCAACTGAGGTTCCTGGGTAGTTTTCTTTTTCACGTCTGAGGCAAAAAACAGCAGGTGGTCTCTGTTTCACTGTCTTTCATGTGGTCTTTGCCATCTCTATTTATGAACACGTTCTGATCAAGTGTATCAGTTTGATATTGCTGTTAGAACAAATTATCTCAAATTTTGTAGTTTAAAACATTAATAACTTCTTATCTTATACTTTGGAGGTTAGAATTCTGAGTTGGGTCTCACAAGGTTAAAGTCATCCTGTAGACAGGATTGCATTCTTTAAAGACTCTGTTTTGAGGATATGTTTTTTGAATCTCCAGCTTCTAGACATGGCCTGCATTCCTTGAGTGGTTCTTTTCTTTTTTTTACCAGAAATCGAACTCACAACCTCAGGCTTTCCAGGCAGGCACTGTGTCAATAAGCTATACCCCCCACCCTGAGCGATTCATTCTTAGATTTACTTCCTTCCTCATATCTCTAATTGGCTTGAAAATTATATTTATCTAGCTACATTTTGGGGCAATACCACTGATATTTCTCTATAACTTCCCTTTGCTTAATAATGAAACCAAATGGATTCTGGGTGACATTTTAATATTTCCAGTGCACCAGAGAAAAAGTGTTTTAAATGCACACTAAAATTTCCTAATTTTTCAAAACTTGTAATATTTTCAGCTTAGAATTTTCTTGGAGAGTTGTTATGTGAATGTACTGCAGTGCGTTTCTTCTTTTTTAGAATATATTTCCCTTCCCCTATTCTTCCTTCTCTAATCCCTCTGTGCCATTTTTCATTCCTGTTGATGTTATTAATCTTAGCTCATATAATGGTATACAATATTTACATTAATTGAAGTTATTAAGTTTCTGAACATGAATATCTTTGTTCTATTCATTTCTCCTTCCCTTCCTCCTCACCCCTCCCCCTTGAAAATAGCGCAGCTAGAAAATATAATGCTGAGTGAGATAACACAGACACACAAGCTTAACTACAATATGGTGTCTCTTGTTTGAGTGAGCCAAAACACAAAGAGAATGGTAAGGAATGGATAGGTGGGGACAAGGGGATGAGCCCACTGTAATTCCTAATTTCTGAACATTTAAGGACCCAAAATAAGCTGTGACGCCCTGATTAAATTACTGCTCCAATTGTCCTTATTTTACAATATCTTCTTCTGACCATACCTGGACTCAGAAAGAACAAGAAAACACTCTATTTTTATTTTTTAGGTGGTGCGGGGATCAAACTCAGGACTGCAGACTCACTAGGCAAGTGCTTATTCCACTGAGCGATCTCCCCAGCCCAAGAAAATGCTTCAGAAAATCAATTTTGTTACATACTGTAAGTACTAGAGAATACATCAAAAGTATATGTGACATTATGTTTTGAGGGAGAATTTCAGGAGGGAAAATAATATTTTTCAACATTAAGACCTCTCTTCTGGGAGATGTATTTCAGTCTTGCAGTCTCCTTTACTGAAGGTTTCACACATATTTGCCATACTCCTCTATCATAATAAAGATACAGGCTGTCCTACTTATACGATATTTTTATGGACATTCTTGTTATAATCGGCTCCGTTACTATCTTGGCAGCAGAAATTGAAGATCCATCAATTTAAACATTCATGTATTCTACCCAGGTGTGCTAGGTAACAGATTGTGTCAGCTCAAGTGAGAAACACACACCTAATTGCATTAGTGTAATTGTGGATGGCTGAAGGGATTTACTAAAACAGAAGCCATACCCTGGGTGTGAGTGACACCAACCAGTAACAAGGGAAGCAAGGAAGGAAGGCTGGCTTCGGTATCTGGAGAGGGTCTCCGATCTTCACCCTCACCCTGGACGTCCACAACCTGGCTTCCAGCACAGACCATTTAGCCTTCACTGCAGAAACTTTGGCTTCCTGATACAGACTAGGCTGGGGCGGCACTGTGAGCTCCGAGTCCTCCACCTTTGACTGCGTTCCTGGGTCTCCAGCAGGGAGGCGGCCCTCCTGCAGCCTTTCACTTCTGCTGATGCAGGCAGCCACTCTACGCCTGCCTTGTAACTCTTCCCCTATTGGGTATTAAATCTGTTTTTCAGTGAGCGGTGATGGATACACTGGGCCTATGAACTCCCCATTGTACACACCCATATCTCTCAATCAGTGGTGATTAATTAAATGCCTAGTTGCTCCCTTGATTGATTATTGTTACTTATATTCCATCTCTGACACCGTGAGTTGTTAAAAAACTTTAATGAATGTAATTTGTGATTGCCATATAATATAGACAAAATACAGACCTCTTTATAATAAGACATTATAAGACTTCTATGCTTAATCACTCTTCTTTATACTGATTAATTGCTGATAGCATCCAATATATTTTTATCATTTTATCTAATGTATAATATTTACTTTAAAAAATATTTACTTGTTACATTACATTTTCCTATATGTTTGATAAAAGGAACTTTGGATTAGTGACTCCCTAGATGTAACTCCAGTAAATATAAATAAATTATACACCCTTTTACTTAGCTTTTTGACATTTAAAAATGTCTGGATGACAACTATGACTACTATATACAGATATTTTTATATTTCTTAGCACCCAGAATTATAAGTGGAGATCATTGTGTCCTAAAATATTACTTTATTTGAATCATGGATTATTGTCAGAAATAATCCTAGTAAATTTCCTGCTATCCTGAGCTTTACTATATACGTTATTGCCTAAGTGTGTCAATTGGGAAAATTGTTATGTTTCATCAAATATTTTAAATCTTAAGCTCAGTAGAACTGAAGTGAATAATAAATCGTTGGTGAATAATGTAGGACATCTATGACAATTGGTGAAGTCCAGTGTCACCCACGTTCCTTTGCAGGTCAAAAACTAGCAGTGAAAAAAACTTGTGACAAGAAGGAGAACAGTACATATCTATGTGTAACAGTTGCACATTATGGACTCTTTGTGAAGAAGGTAATAATATAATTTTATTAGCATTATGTCTCTATCCAAGAAAAGAGAATTCTTAATTTAGAAAAAGAGGTCTGAGTACCTGATGATATTTCTGTGTTTCAGAGGTATCATTTCAATATGTAGTATTTGCACTGTAGTATTTTGTAATTTCCTGTTTCATAGAAAACTGTGCACAAAGCATTTATAAGAAATTATGTATAAATCATTATTTAGCAGTACTTACTACATTGTCAAATAATACTGTCTTTTGTGCATGAAAATGACCAATTCTTACCATTCTCTTTCTTCTAATAGTTAAAATATCCTCTTCTCAAACTTAGCTATTCATTTTTCACCTTGTTACACTGCAAAGCAAGACTAACCATGAGTGTTTTCTCCAATACTCCCCCTTGAGCTTAACTGTCTACACACCCATTGACTGTGTCTTATTTCTTTTTTTTTTTTTTTTTTGGCAGTACTGGGGATTGAACTCAGGACCCTGCGCCTGCTAGGCAGGCGCTTATTCCACTGAGCTATATCCCCAGCCCAACTGTGTCTTATTTCTGTGGACCCTTCAGTAAGAGGAAAAAGCAAACAGAGAAACTTTCATGCTTGCCTTCCTCTTCACTCCTTCTTTATCCTGAAGTGGGTTAAACGTGTGCACAGTGATCACTGCATTTACAGCTCTTTTCCAATGTGCAGCAGTCTCCAAAACTTTCTTATCGTACATACCGGTCTAGCTCAAATCAAATAAGAAGGGCTAATTCTTGGTCCTCAATTTGTTCAAAATCTCAGAACCATCTGAAACAGTTGATAATTTCCTTAATTGAGTTTTATATTTTTAACCAAAAAGTGTTCTCCCCTTGCCTTCTTTTTTTTGTTGTTGTTGTTCTGGGAATTGAACTCAGGACCTCACACTTGCCAGGCGGGCACTTGTACCACTGAGCTATGTCCCCAGCCATCTCTTGGTTTCTAAAGGTCATCATTTTCTGATTTTCACTTTGTCACAATGGCTGTCCCCATGCATTTTCTGTGCAGTTCTTTTCTCTTCTTCCTACATTTTAAATGCATATAAGGCTTAGTACTCAATATTTCTATCTCTTTACTTCTACACTCTTTCCAGATGATTCACTTCATTCACACTGTTTTAAGTACGATTCTTACTCAGAGGAGCTTTACTATTCTAGATTTAACCTACTCCGACTGAGCTCATACAGACAGGCATTACAGAGAAAGCTATCCATGAAACAATGTTTTAAATTTCTTAACTTCTATTAATCTCAGGAAATAACATCGCCTCCATCTTTTTTTGTTTCTCTTGGTTCTTGCTGTATAACACTTTCATGCGGAATGCTGTGACAGAAAACATATATCCATTGCTTGTTTTATGTGGTTTATTGATTTTATGGGCTGCTGAAGGTGATGGTGTGAGGCTGGATATGTCTAAGCAACAGAATGCAACTGAGATGCTCTACGTGCCATTTGCAGTAGACCATAGAGGTTTATCTCATGAGGTTTTCAAACATTAATCATAGGAGATTTTTCTAATTTAAAAAAATAAAAGAATGAAAACATATTAACAAACAGACATCCATTTACAAAATAGCACAAGAGACATAGGGTTAGGCAGAGATTTCATGAGCAAAACCCAAACCACAGGGGAAATACTTCAAAGAATCAACAATCAATATCTTATCTTACTGAAAAGCTTTTGCACATTTAAAGAAATCACCAGCAGAGTAAAAAGAAAACCCACAAATTTTGAAAAATTTTTAGCTGGCTGTCCCTTGGACAAAGGCCTTCCATCTAGAACATATAAAGAATTAAAAAACATCAACTTCCCCAATTCAAAGACCCAATCCTAAAATGAGCAGCTGAGGTGAAAACATACTTCTCAGATAGAGAAATACAAATGGCAAATAAATACATGTGCAAACGTTCAACATCATTAGTCATTTGAAAAATACAAATTAAAACAATGCTGAGATTTCATCTTAGTCCAGTAAGAATGGCAAGTATTAAGAAATCAACCAAGAACAAATGCTGGCCAGGCTGTGGAGAAATAGGAACTCTTCTCCACTGCTGGTGGGAATGCAGACTGGTGAAACCACTGTGGAGATCAGTTTGGCAATTCCCCAGCAAACTGGGTCTAGAGGTCCCATTCAACCCATCAGAGATTTCTTTTTGTAGATTTTTCTTTTCTTTTCTTATAACCTCCAGGTAACTGTTCCAGGTTAGAACTAAAATTTAGTTAAACTCAAATTTTAATGTAGAAAACTTTGAAGTCTTCTTTTTAAATACATCTTTAAATTTTAGTTGTAAAATAATCCCTAAATATTGTGATTTCTTAAGGCTGTAATAGAGAAAAGAAACAAGAGGAGAGGATTGGGAAGAAAAGAGAAATCAAGATATATCATATACAGGTACAGACTCCCTATGATGAATATGAGCATTATACACCAATAAACTTAAAGAAATAAATAAATCACTTGAAAAATAAAGAAAAAAATAGAAATAATTTTTGCATGGCACTCCAATGTGTAGTGAAGTGGATGAAAATTAATAATAATCTGAAATCTCAAATTCATTAAAGAAAAAGCAACCTCAAATTATTTATCCTGGGGAATGCACAGGACAAGTTTTAACAAGTAAAAAATTCTTCATCCCAATTTATGAAAATTATCACATTTTTCCTTCTTAAAAATATTTTAGGAGCCTAAGAAGCGTATAGAAATATCATGAGGTGGAAGAATATATTAACCTGAAGGTAGCTCATTATCCAGAAAGGTAAAAGTCATGAAAAATTTAAAAAGTAAACAGAAAACAGAAAAGAAACTACAGCAATAAGGATGTGTCGCAATCTTAAAGGAAACTTACACATGTATAGGAGAATACTAAAAATTTAAGAACTTTTAGTTACAATGACAAATAGAAATTAGAATTAGAAAAGTTTGAAATATGTAATGTTAAATACTATATAAATTATTTCACTAAAATTAATACAGCGCTCTAATGCAATAATGAAGGAATGGACTGTGAAATTTATGAGCACTGAAAGGACGTGATAACAGCTTTGTTCCCACTGGGAGGGAAAAGCCAAGGATGTGCTTTCACCTCTTCCCTCGGTTATTTCTCCTCCGTAGTGAACAGAAAGAAGAGAGTGCAGTGAGAGAACAGAGCGATGTTGCCCAGTTTCGCCTCTTTTGTACCATTTTCTTCCGTTCACTAAATTTCAAAAAAAAGCTCATATTACTTTTTTGTGGAAAATGTTTGTGCTTGTGACGCTTTGTAATTGAAGCCAGGCCCAGTGGTACACACCCGTAGTCCCAGCACTCGAGGGGCTGAGGCATCACCCTGAATTCAAGGCCAGCTTGGGCTACATAGCAAGACCCTGTCTCAAATGCAGAAACAAACAAAAACTAAATTGAGATATGATTTTTGAATGGGTAAAACTTGGAAAATTGAGATGACGTTAAGGCACCAACATGGACAAAACCACCATTTGTCCATATTCAGAAGTGCAGAGAGGCAAAGTGCCTTCCCGCACTCCGGTAGAGAAGCAAGGGGTGACTGATCTGTGGGATGTTTATCCCTCCATCATCACTCCCCTTGGATCCTCATAACAACAGCGCAGTGCAGGGTGGAGGTGCCCAGAGAAACACAAGCAGTGGAGGCTGCGCTCTAAGGCTGAGATGCCTGCTGCGTACCTGACAGGGAGAGGAAAGCTAGAGACTTTTGGAAGTAAAGGTAATGGCATAAACATAAAAATTAAGAGAATTAATGCTGTATAATTCAAGAAAATACATGCAGAAACGTAAACTTTTATTTGATTCTCTATTGTTAAAATAAAATCTTGCTTCCTATGCATTGCAATAAATTAGTGATGGTCAAGTTTCCCTTAGATGTGGAAAAACTTCCTTACGAGAGTTGTAAATATTAATTGAGCACACAGACAGGCTAGTGTAGTGCTTTGCAAGACTACACTCCCTAGTCACCCCTTTATCCACTACTCCTTCCATTGACCTGGAGGGGACATGAAATATCACTAAAAACCAAATTTCATGTCTCACATAACTCACGTTAAAACTAAGATATACTTTAGTGTAGCCATAACCCTAAAACTGCATGAAGTTACTGATTACTAGCAGCAGCGAGGAAGACAAAGCTCGCTCGCCTGATGTAGGTGAAAGTGTAAATTAAGATAACGACTTTATGAAAGCAGTTCGAATACCTAAGTTACATGAATACTTAGTCAGCAGTTCCTTTTCAGTAATAAAACCATGTGTCTTGGTTACTTTTCTCGTGTTGCTGAGACAAAACACCTGATGCCCAAAATTAAGGAAGGAAAGGTTTATTTAGCTTACACTTTGTGAAGGTTTCAGTCTATATCCCTCTGGCTCCAAGGCAGAGTGGCCCATGGCAGAGGGCAACAGTTCATGGCATCAGAACAGCGAAGCAAACAAGAGCCAAAAGGGGTGAGAGCAAGCCTCTTTTCTCCCCTTACATTGTAAGCACGCTACCCCCACCTAAGGGACATGTAGCACTCACAAAATCTCCATGCCCTCTTCTTGCACAGGCTCAAGATGAATAAAAAATAAGCACCCTGGATCCCTGCTGAGTGACTTAGCTAAACCTCTAGACTTCTCAAGTGGACACAGTGTATCAATGATAACACCATGGAAAACATTAATATGTTCATAAAAGTTGAGCAACACAAAGTGTTATCCTTGGTGATATCGAAAACTAGAAATTGCATAGATGCCTAAAATAGTAGACAAGATACATAGTTTTAAGTGTTTCCACAAATGGGAGTGAGACACAGCACAAAGAATGAAACTTTTAGAAGTATAGGCAAAAGCAATGTTTTTTTGCAGTAATAAAATAAATATGAAAATATCTACTGTAAAGTTCCACTTATACAACAAAACACAAAAACTAACAGATATTGGAAGTTATAAAAGTTTGATAACCTATGAGCAATTAATTATTGGATAAGAGCAGAAGAATGGTATGTCAAGTTTTACATTTGTGAAGGAAGTTAATATAATTTTAGTA
Source organism: Dinomys branickii (assembly GCA_004027595.1). Taxonomy (NCBI): domain Eukaryota; kingdom Metazoa; phylum Chordata; class Mammalia; order Rodentia; family Dinomyidae; genus Dinomys; species Dinomys branickii. The sequence goes on from PVLD010003719.1 coordinate 92,677, forward strand.
TTATAATATGTGTACTTTCATGCATGCATATTTTATACCAATAGAAACATCTAACAAAAGACCAAAATTATATGTGGACATATTTTCATCATTTCCACTAGATTGCACGTTATATGAAACAAATATTCACTTTTTTCTACTCCTTATTTGCACCCAAATGTCAGTGAGTTAGTTTTCTGAGGGTGCTCACTTAGCACATTTTACAATTGCTTCTGAAAAGTCTTTGGAAAATAACAAATATGTTTAACAGTTTTTGAAAAAAGTGTCAACTATTTTGATAAATTTAAAGATCAATATTCATGATGTAACCACCACATTCACTTAGAAAGCTCTATCCATCATCATGTCTTCTTGGTCAATATTTTGGTTTACCGTAACCAGCAACTGCCTCTAAACAATTTTAAATTTATGAAATCGAGGATAGGAAATCCTTTGTGCATGCAGCTAATTTTTCTTCTATTAAAAGAGAATTCTATTCATTTTAACAGGGGGTATAACATCAATTCTCCTTGGAATAAGTTCACATGACTTCAAACTCTCTTCTCATCTGTGAATTAGTATGAATGTGATTGCATACTTATCGTTCCAAGAAAGGAGCATAAATTGTTTTGATTTCAGTAATTTACTCAATAACACATTGCAGCAACATGTCGGAAATAGTTATTCTGTCATGGTAAGTATTGCAGAATATGCTTTTAACCTACACAGTACAGTACCTCCTAAATTTAAGTCTTTGTGTTTCATCAGTAATTATAGCTCTACTCCCATATAATATAAGCGTTCGCATTTTGAGGTATGACTGTCATTACATAAAATCAGGGAAAAATGCCCCTGTATTATATATTTAAAAGGATTGTGAAGAGAAAATATGTGACTTCTTTGTCAGTCCTAAATTCACAACATTGTGGCCTAATATTTACAGTCCTTTCCCTTCCATGAGCTACATATTTTTGCACATTTATCATGCTCTATGATTTGTTATGCTTAAATTTTCTTGTTTATTGTTGTCTCCTCTACTATAAGATCATCTGAGGCAAGAGGATTTTGGTTTTCTTCTCTTTACTCCTGTCCTATGGAACCATACATAACACATATTAGGTATGTAACAAACATGTTTATTTAAATGGATAAATTGTACACATTTTATTAAGTTCAAATTAAATGGTAGAGTAAGCTCAATTCTCAGAAAATAACTGAGTTTTCAGCAAGCTGTGGTTTTGCTGATCATTTCCAAAAGGAGATATTCAGGAAGATGGGCACTAATTCTAAAGCTACTCTTGCGTAGATGTGAACAGCATAGAAGGCATAATGGAGGAGGTTTCTTGTTCTTTACATTCATATTAGAATAAAAAATAGCCCTTGCAGTTGGGAAAATCTTCCAGCAAGGGTTACTATACGTTCATTCATCTTTGATTTACTAAGAATATAGAAACTCAGATGATACAGATATAATAAGCGTTTTGGGGAAAAGACAGTTGATAACAGAACAGATTTTCAATGAAGGTTTGTATTAATTTATGCTTGTTACTACTAAATTTTTTACAAATTTTAAATGACACATATTTTTTAAAATATATGGAGCACAACATACTTTGATACATATATATTTTATATAATAATCAGTCAAGAAATTAGAATAACACATCAAATATTTAATTTTTTGTGGTGAAATATTCAAAATCTGCCACTCTAGTTATTGCAAAATATATTATACAATATTTTTTCTTATAGTCATTGTATTGTGCAACAGAAAACCAGAATTTATTTCAACTGTCTAACTGTAACTCTGCACCTAGTGACCATGTCTGCATTCCTCGCTGTCTTTTCCCTTAGTCCTGTGATAAACTCTATTTTTCCCTCTGCTTGAATGAGATCAGCTATTGTGGATATCACATATAAATTTTAATGTCTGTTTGACAATTTCACTTGACTTAATGACTTCCAGAGCCACCTGTGTTTTGTCAGTTACACTCTCATCTTCCTAGCATTGAAGAGTATTCCACTACGTAGATGTATCACACTTCTTCCCACCGTTTGTGGGTGGCCATTGATAATGCTTCTTTCACAAATGTGAATAGTGCTTCAACAAATGCGTAAGTACAGGTAAAATTTAGACATTTTCAATTTCATTTCCTTTGAACATATACACATTAAACTTGGTTTTAATTTCTGAGAAACTACAAAGTGGTTTTCCATAATGGTTTTAATAATTTATAATCCATGAGATTATATTTATCCTATCATCAAAGTATATTTTCTCAGCTTCCAGGAAGATGGCGACCAGTAAGCAGAAGAGAAAGATCCTCCCGGAGGATGGCCACCCAAACACTGGAATATAGCAATATGAGAAAGAAAGGAGAGAAATGGGTCCCCTGGACCCAGAAAGGATCTGAAATGAGAATTGAAGACCTCAGAAAGAGCAAAGAAGACCTCTCCTGGAGAAAAGACTTGAGGGCCTCAAAGGCGCAGTAGGAGGAAGAGGAGGCGGAGAAGAAGGGAGTCACCTCTCCAAACACACCCTCAGCCTGCTCCTTCATTCCAGCACTCACAGCTTCAGCTTCGGAGGCCCCTGCTCACGGGAGCCTTCCAACTTGTCCAGGACAGAGCAGACTTCCTAGAGCTGGCCCAGGACCGGAAGAGAGAAAGCACAGCCCAGAAAAGAGGCAACAGTGGTTGGGAGGTGTTGTTGAACCCAGTGTGAGGATGAGAAGTTTCAACAGGCAGTAAAACAGAATCCTCACTCTGCAGCAACATTTCTAATCAGCACCCGGAGGCAAGGCAGAGTCAAAGCAAGCAGTACACAGCTCACCACACCCAGCTCTACACCTGCCCTGACGCTGTGGCCTCCTACCTCTCCACTGTGTCAGCAAGTACCAGCAGACAGCAGCAGAGAGCAGCTGCAGCCACTCCAAGGCCACAGCAGTTCCCAGGGATCCAGGAAAAGAACGAACAGGAACTGGAGCACAACAGTAAGAGAGAGCTGCAGATGGAGGTGGACAACATGGCCCCACGCCCTTCTCACTCCAACACCAAGCAGGAAGCACGAACTGAGTTACCGGGCTTCAGCTCCCACCCTGAACTCCCTCTCTGAGCACCTTGAGTCTTGGTGACCAGAGCACTCAACATGTGTTCCTGACAGCAATGGGCTGAGTCCACAGCTTCACCACTCACCGTAAACTACTAATATGAGCACCAAGAGGGACTTAATACTGCTTGCGTATATGAACCTTGTATGAACCCAGAGCGAGAAATTACACAAAAAGCGGCAGTCCTGGAGTCCGAGACAACAACATACACTACACAGCAGACCCGAGAAAATTCTCCAGTTCTCTTCTAGAACTAGTAACTAAACTTAGTACACAGCCTGGACTACCACAGTGAGCACAGGTGGAGGCGACCTCATACCACTTGTGCCCAGCATTATAAGTGTACCCAATGCCCAGCTGCAAGGGGTGGGGAACGGCAACACTGGAGATTGAGAGGTAGAAGGAGGCCAAGACCTGGAACTTGGGGGCAGACCCGGTTCTCTAGGTGGGTGGGGACAGCCTTCGAAGAGTCCTAGGTGGCCTGCAGGGAGACACTGGTGGCCTATAAGGGGACCCTGGGGGCCTTGACGGGGAGCTCAGCAGCCTGAGGAGGAAGGGGGTTCCCTGCATGCTACATGAGAACCCTGAAGACCTGGACTGGGCTTCCGGCAGCGCGGCGATGGGGCAGAGCCCGGCGGTCTGCGGGGCGACCCTGTGGACTCCACCAGACCTCCAGACACGCTGTATCGAGGAGGAGCCTGGCAGTTCACTGGGTAACCCTACTGACTGGACCGGACCCCTGATGGCCTTGAGGGCTTATCAATGGGGGCTTAACCATAGTGAACCTGGTTCCCTGCCTATCTACTGTCATTGAGCATGGGTGCTTTTCCACCTCCTCCCATAGCATTTTGTGTACACCCATATTTGTTACAGCATAATTTGAAGCAGCCATGTCTCTTCCCAATGTGAGAGCCTGAGGGAGTAAATAAATACAAAAGTGCAGTTATTATTAGAGCAAACATGACTGATTGGGTGGTAGAACAACAGAGATGAGGGTGGAGAAAATTGATTAATTGAATGAGCCATCATATGTATAACCGTGTAACAAATGCAAAGATAGTATTATGTAATACAGAATCCAGTGCTAATTCCCTACTATCTTCTCTATAATTTTGTATTTTCTGTATTGTTTTTGTGTTATTCTAGCTTACACGTCTCCATTCTTTTGTCTAAAATAAAACAATGTATATTTTCTGAAGATTTTACTAACAGGACATTTTATTATAAAAATAGGGGCTTTGTACTATACAAAATAAACGGTTGCTTGAATTGTACAGTTTGCGTTCTGTCAAAAGGAGACAAATGATAAAAACTAAATTCAAGAAGTAAACTAAAAGTTCTAATAAAAAAGGAATAGTTATTCAATAGAAAGAGAAAACAACATGAGTATGTTGAGTGGAATAATAATTTCTGAAAAGCCATGTCTACATTGTAACTCAGGAACCTGTGAAAATGGTGTTCTTTGAAAAAGTCATTCAGTGGGGCATGGTGGTACACACCTGTAATCTCAGCACTCAGGAGACCGAGGCAGGAGGATTGTTGCCAGTTTGAGGCCAGCCTCAGCCACAAAATGAGCTTAAGGCCAGCCTGAACTGCATAGTGAGACCCTGTTTCAAAGAGACAAAAAAAGAAGGGAAAAAAAGGAAAAGAAAAGTGTCATTCTGCACCCAATTAATGATCTCTGCATAAGCCCATCCTGGATCTCTGCTGATCTCCAAGGATGAAAAAATGCTAATTAATAAGGAATAGGCAAAGGAAGATCTATGATATGGAGACACACACAGGAGAACCACAGGAAGAGGAAGGAAGGGATGGATATCCCGCAGCCATCAGCTGAGGACACCCTGGATCAAAGCCCAGCGTCTCCATTTCTCTCCCAGGTACAACACTAAATTTCCACATAGCAATCAGCCTTATTATAAAAACATAGTTGTGTTGTGTCCCACAGAGGTCTCTGTGGTGCTGCCGGCTTGCTGAATAGATACCAGGGCCACATTAATGGATTCAGAAGAGATATGCTGGTCATCACTCTTCATTTACTAAAACCCTAAACAGCGGTTGTATGCAGGTCAGGTAAGTACTCCCCAGGCAATCAATGGGATGGATATCAGCAGAATTTCAAGCAAAGCTCTGGGCAGAGTAGAGCATGGGGAGCCCCGTAAGGGAGTAGAGGACCCCAAAGACTGAAAGAGGGCTGCTGCAAATAAACACTCATCAGTGAATTAATCTAGTTCACAGTTACTGTGTTTAATTGTCAAAAACATATGTGCCGCTCTGCCACAATGTACTATTACCAGAATAGTTATTGTCTGTTTGTTCTCTCCTTCAGCAACTATTGAAAAGGAACGGTTTTCATTTCATAAAGACATGACCACTACTGTGAACTTTATATTTCCAGGATAGGGAGGGAAACTATTTCTAATATGTATTTTCTGCTCTAAGCATCGTCTTGAGCATTGTGCATATTTGGATTCCTCCCCCTCACTTAGGGATGCTACTGTCTCCATAGTTATTTGAAGCGGCTTGGATAAAAGCAAATTTCACTTTTGAGTACTGGATAAAATCTACACATCAGCCCTGGAATTATTCAGTGGTAATTGACAAAACAAATATTTTTCTTGAGAGGAAGATAGAAGGAGTGGAGAGTAGTTTGCCGGAACAAGTGCATTTCACAGCTTTTCCGGTTATACTGGAGCCCTGAACATTGAGAGGTGTACCAAGTTATGCAAGACTCCTTAATCACGCACGGAAGGCTGGCCACCAGCTTTGGCACATCTCTGCTAATATGGCTAAATGACTGTGATTAAAAACACATGTAAATTGCCTTTTAACAGCTGATACTGTATAAAACAAAGCCAAAATGCAAATTAGGCTTTGATAGGCACTTTAAAAAAATATGCAACAAATAAGGAAATAACCCCTATGGGCTGCTTCTGCACTTAACATGAAGTATTTAGATACATTTTCAACGTTTGACAGTTACTTTGAGATGCTGACTTTTAAGCATTGGTACCATACATCACTCTGATGATATACACATTGTCATCTCTAGTCCTTGGATCTTGTAGTGTCACTGAAATTGGTATAAGTATCTATGAAAGTCTCTAATGCATATTCATAATACTCTTGGTCAAATGTTTTCCCGCAATTTGAAAGTTTTTAAAAGATATCAAATGCTATCACCCTTTTAAATTACTCTCTTTTGAAAAGCACCAGTATGTGTTTTATATTGATTTCCCTGTTTCAGAAAATTACAGTTAGGAACTTCATTTCTGAGAGGATTAACAAAGCAAAACATGCTTATACAAGTTATATCTTTCAAAAAGGAGACAGCCTGAACTCTTTACACATTAAGAAGCAAAGTCAGGGAATTTTCTTCATAGCCAAAAGAATTATGCCATTGTTCACATTTTGGTATCAGACATCTAAACTCTACACTTTTCAGAATTTAAATGTCTTTTTTTAAGCCAACTTTCTGGAACTTGGTATGGCAGTTCTAGAAAATATAAGAGAAAATACAGATTACCTGTTGCTTGGAAACACTGGTAGTTACACTAATGTAAATATATTGGGGAAAATTAAAAGTAATCCACAGTCTAATTAAAAACATACTTTTGAAGGCCAACATTGTGTTCATTTAAGTTTGGAAGCTGACTATACAATCAGTTATCTGCTGGGGGAGCAACTTAATATACATAAACATGGGCAGGTTGACCAAAACTTGATTAATAAGAGCTAAGATGGGACGAGGGAAAGGAGAAAAGAAAGAGACAAAAATATATGCATGTATATATGAATATACATATATGCAGGAGGGCTAACAGGGATCTACTATTGTATGATATCACTTAAATTTGATCAATCTTGTATGTCTGTATGTGTTATCCTGAACACACACTTCGAAGATATCATTATGCAAAGCAGCAACTATTGGTGGGTTTTTTTTTTTTTTGGCTTTGGTTTTTTGTTTTTTGTGTTTTTTCGTTGTTGAGAGGATTAATTTTCTGACCAATTTTGCATGTCTGTATCTGGGTTCATATATATATACACTTCGAAGATATCAATAGGTAAAGCAACAACCACTGTTGAGCCCATGTCACCTTGTCTGTAGATCAGTTTTGATTATACTATTTTTATGCTAATTTGTGTCTGTGTATTAATATGTTTTTGTGCTTTTATTTTTCTAAAAATAAAAAAATAAAAAATAAAAAAATAAACAAACAACAAAAAAGAGCTAAGATCTGAGAAAAAAGCATTTGCAAGCTGTGTAGCAGAAACAGACACCATCCAGGGGTGAAGACTGTGGACTATAGATGTGGCATGACTTGCTTTTTCGTGTCTGACTTTGTTACTCCTTGTGTTGTTGCACATGATGCTCAGTGCCATAGTCTTCTCATCTGCAATATATAAATGCAAATAAGCTCACCATAGCGATATGTGTTAAACTATAGCTTGAAAGAAAAGTTAACAACTGCAAGTGTCAGATACTGTTTCACAGGGAAATATGCTTCTCAAAAAGTTTAGCAATAGGTGCACTACAGGAAGCCTGAGGAATCACACAAAGGGTTAGATATTTCTGGGGACACAGCAGAGAAAGGAGAGGTTTGTTATACCAGCTTGACTCTCTGTATGCCGAGATTTAGATCTAATTATTTGTTATATCAGAAAAAGAAAACTTGGGCCTCAGGGAGAAAAGTTGTTATTTTGTCATAAATCAACATTATTCCCGTGATATCTTATCTGACAGGCAATAGAATCTGTATCCAATTTTGTTTATTAATTGGGCATGACACCTCCTTGCGCTGGAGTTTCTCCCTGTGTGTCAGTGGTGATGATAGCTCATGATAAAAAGTGCTAGATGGAGTGCAGCGTTAAGGCAAATTCTCCCACAGGCTAGTTGCAAATTAGGTATTTTTGAAACTAGATGATCTCTGCTAATACCACAGCATTAATTTCCATGGGCTGCAGAGGACTGTGAGGAAGAATGAAGAGGCAACGATTAACACATCTTGGGTAATTGTTCTTCTCCAGCTCGCTCTGATCTGCCTTTCCAGAGTGCCTGCTGCTTCCTCCTGCCAGCTCGCATCGGTGAGCCATCTGGCACGGCACTTGTAGAGCAGATGACCCGCTGTTGACTGGGTTTCCCTGCTTCAGGGCGGCGAGGTCTGCCTGCGTGCTGCTCTTCAGGGACGCGAGGGGGCACTCAGAGCTGCGCTGGAGGCCTGGGGGGTTGAGATAGTGGCATCGCTCACCCTGCCTTTGCCTTGCTTCCCCCAGTCTTCTGTGCAGCGTTTGCGTCTCTTCCTATTTTAGGCAAATCCATTGCATTCAAAGCAGCTCTGTACCAACACAAACTATTAGAATTACCACTGACAGACCCTTAATCTTCTTGAAGTAAATATCTTAGTGTTCCCATTCATTTCACTTGACACTGTTTCTGTCTTTAGGTGGAGATTTTAAATAGGCTTCTCAAGTGTTTGCATATGGGTAGAAAAAATGGGATCATTTTCTGGTTTATCCCATTGTTCATCTGCCAGTCTATGTCAGATCATTTGAAAATGTGGAAGAGGGAATTATTCTCACTCTATAGAAAATGGGCTTCACTGTCAAACTAATTATCCAGATATAAACTTTTTATGTATGAAAGATTTTCTGAGACAAATTAATTATGTTCACTTTATTCTACAATGTCCCTCAAAAAAATAAGATTAGAAAACAATGACCAAGAAAATTAAATAGATCAATTATATCCTTGAACAGAGGTCACAAGCCAGGACCATTACTAGATTTTTCTGTGACAAGTTATAATGACATTTGTTTATATACATGAGTTGCTACTTGTAGTGGATTGACAACTGCTGGTCAACTTTTAACATTCAGTTGAACTCAAAGAGTGTGGTGCTGTATATGGAAGGCCTCCTGAGGATTGTTGCCAGCAACATAAAAAGGAGGTGTGGAGAAGAAAAAGAGGTGCTGTGAGGGGGCTGTGGGTTCTCCTGGACTGCTGGTTCTCCTGGAGGAGCTTGTCATGCTGGCTTCACATGTTTTGATACGAACTTGGCTGTCATCATCAAGGACTCTCAGGACCTTGTTGTCCCCAAGGATGGCTGTGGTTCACGTTGGGGAATCTCTGGTCCCGAACATCACTTCCTGGTTCGAGCAGATCCCTCAGCCTGCTGGCCCAGATCCTTCCTCCCACTGGCACAGATTCTCCAACTTCCACCACTGACCTTTGACCTTTCAACTTCCTTGAAACAGGCCTGCATGAGACATTGTCGTGGGCTTTTGGCCTCCAGTTGGACTTGTAGGGGGCGTTGTTATGGGCTCTAGATCTTCAGCTGAACTCATGCAGGACATTGCCATGGTATTGAAGGCATCAACTGGATTTATTGGGCCTTTAGTGTGTGGGCAGATTTCCTGCACTTCTTTGTCCTTGACTCTTCTGGAGACTACTATAAAATAATCTTATAAATTGTTGTTTTCCTAGTAAACCCTGACTACACACTGCTGAATACATGCAGGCTAATCAGTATAAATATTTCACTATATAATTTTATAGATATAATTATAGTCCTAGTATTGTTTCACTTTTACTATTTTATACTCAGATAATATTTACATGTTCATATTATAAATAAATATATCATCATAAATAATCATATAATTTTCCAGAGTAAAAACATACTTTTCCACTATTACTATTAGAAATATATATAGAAATAATATATATAGTATGATTTTATATATATGTACTTTTGAAAGAATTGATATGTGCATATCTATATATATTTAAAATTATATATATAAAGTTACATATATATGTATATTATGGGTGATGCACTGTGTCAACTTGGGGAGTCTAGAGGTTTGGCTGAGTGACTCAGCAGGAAGCCAGGGTGCCAACTTTGTACACATCCTGAGCCTGTGGAAGAGGAGGGTGTGGAGGTTATATGGGAGCCACACGCCCCCTGGGTGGGGGCAGGTAGTTTACAATGTAAGGGAGGGAAAGAAGATGATTGCTGCCATTCCTCCCTTTTGCTGGTTGTTGTGCTGTGCTCCGCTGCCATGAAAGTTTGCCCTCTGCCATGGGCCCCTCTGCCTGAGAACCAGCCAAGTATGGACTGAAATCTCCACAAACTGTAAACTAAATAAACCTTTCCTTCCTTCATTTTGGGTGTTAGGTATTTTGTCTCAGCAATGAGCGAAAGGATAGTCTTATATATATAGTCTTATACATGTGTAGTCTTATATATACATATAGCCTTATATATATAGTCTTGTATATATAGTCGTGTGTGTGTGTGTGTGTGTGTGTGTGTGTATAAACTTTAGGGCTAGTACCCTCAAAACATTGTTAGAGTGTTTTCTTACAAAATTTCTAATGATTTTATATAGAGGAAAATCACCAAAGTTTGATTACAGATAGTTCTAAGTTTGAATATGATCTATTTATTTACTCTGTGATTTTGAATAAGATATTTAGCTTCATTTTGCTACAGCATTCTTTTTTAAAAATCAAGAAATTAATATGCAGCCTTGGGATAATTAATGGAATTAAATATGATGATTAAACGTAAGATATGTCCAGACATAGTTCAAAAGTGTTTGATGAATAATTTAACTTTGGCTTGATTAATTACTTAATATCTTCTCAGATATAAATTGATTTCAGCATAGCTTCAAAAAGTTCTCTATTTTTAAACATTATACAATTATTTTTTCACACAATGTCTTGTAGTGCACATTGTCAATACTCATTATTTAAAAACCTAGTGTGAAAGACTTTAAATTATAATTCTGATATAAAATTATTTTCTATTTTTACCTTCTTCAACCACAGAAATTTCAGTGTCTTCACTGAAGCATTTTCAAACACAGTGGAAAATGTGATAGTGTATGGGAGTGAAGCATTTCTGAAAGTGAAAATTTCCTTCATGAAGCTATTTCACTCAATGTGAAAATATCTGAAAGGCAAACAAATAAATGCTCTATTTCCCATGTACAAGCATAATTTCTCACTCCTCTATATTTATAATCAGTAACAGTCTTCACATCACTCAGGAATCTCTCGGCTAAGCCGTAGTTCAAACTTTCCATCCAGTCTTTTCCTTGCAAGTTTCAGCTGTCCTTTTCACAGTATGCAAGTGTTGCACCATATGTTGCTCTGGTCTTCTGCTGTGAAATTAATCTCTTATTTTCTCATAAAAATTATGTCACTGACACCAAATCTGCTGTGTAATAATATTATATACGAAACATATAGGAAAGAAGAATAAAGGTGGAATGTCAAACAAATGTAAGTATTTTTTGAAATATTTCTATGCAACTCTTTAGTTTTTAGAACAAGGGGCATTAAGTAAGTTTAATTATATCTAGAAAAAGGAGAATATATATGTGTGTGTGTATATCTATATATACACATGCATACATATACATATATATATGTATGTATTGAGAATTGAACTCATGACCTTTCACTTGCCAGGCAGGAGCTGTGCCACTGAACTACATTTCCAGCTAGGAGAATATATTGAATTATTGTATATACAGATTTCTAAAAATACATCTTAAATGCTAATGCTTGAGTAATAAGACATTTTTAAGAGGGACTGGATCAATTTCTCAGACTCTAAAAATGACTTTGAATGAACCCAGAATTTTAAAGTTCTTTATGTCCAATTGTACATGACAATTCATGGTTTATCTTCACTCTAAGTTTACCATTTCTTGTACTTATCAGACACAATTAGTTGATTTTTGCCTCATTATTATCCTGGGGGCAAAATAAAGAAATAATGAGATGTTAGGGTAGTAAAATGAGTACCAAACTGAATTTATTCCACTGTCACCAGTGAGTGCCATCATGTTGAAGAAATCTTTCCTTGGGACTGGATTGTAAGGACAGCAGTTGCTCAAGGTATATTCAGTTGTGATTTACCTTTGCCCAATTACTCCTAGGTATCACTTGTTAATATCTTTATTTGTTATTCAGAAATAATATTTGAGTTGGAAGGAAAGGATAAGGTTGAAATTAGTAGATGAAAAAGAAAATAATGTTTTTTTACTGATACACTTACTAGATCAGTGTCCATGCTAATTGCACCATTAATGTGAAACACAAGGAAGTCTTACTTTTGAAGTATGTCTGAGTTACTTTTTTCTCCTTGCTGAGACAAAATGCCTGACATCCAAAATTAATGGAATAAAGGTTTAGTTAGCTCATTGTTTGTGGAGGTTTCAGTCCATAAGCAGCTGGTTTCAAGGTAGGGTTCCAGGGCACAAGTGCAACAGTTCAAGACAGCAAAAATAACAAGACCAAAAGGGAAAAGAGTGAGCCTGCTCTCTTCCCTTATATTGTAAGCACACTCTAACCCACTGCAGGAGTAGCACTCACACCATCTCTGTGCCCTCCTCTTACACAGACTCAGAATGTTTACCACTACGAAGTATTTCTCAAAAATGTTTTTAATGATAATTATGACATCCCAAGTAAGTCAACATATACAATTTGAGGAAAACATTGCCATTGGCCTGTAGAAAGTTTATATTTCTCCTGCAGAAACTGGCTAAGGAACCAGAAATATAAACCAGAAAGTTTATATTTCTCCTGAGGAACCACCACATTTTGACTCCAGACTACACACTGTCTCTAACATCCAAGTGAGTATTCTACCCTGATCCCTCCTTAGGATTTTATAAGAAACATAAAATATGCATTTGCTCTCCATTTTGTGATTGTATCATTTCCTCTTCATAAATGTAATGCCAGATTTTGAATTTTTCCTTTTTACTTAAAAGATTTTTTTCACATTTCCCAAATCATTTTTCTGAGATATTGCTTTAATATGGGAGGAGCAAATGCTTCACATTAGAAAATGAAGCCAATGTATTTAACCAAGACATTGTCCTTTCCATGGTGAAAGAAAGACTGTGCTCCTAATAAATATTCTGTGCTTGTCTCTTTTCATCGTACTTGCATGCCCTCTTGTTCAATCGTGTCATTTTTAATATTCAAATCCACCCCATGTACATGAACAGAAACCTGGACCAATCATAGAAAATGTAGAGTGTAAAACATTCGTATCATCAGACTGTTGAGTGACTTTTAGACTTAATCTCAGAAATTTGTGGGTCCGGTAGTGGCTCTGATTCTGGCATACAAGCCTTCTTTATGTTCATAAACAGGAAAGTTTTGTTTTATTTTGTTTTTCTCCTGATCACAATGTCTTTATAGCAAATGCTGTCTGTGTCTTAAATCCCAGATTGTGTGATAGTTTAAATGCAGTGTCAACAAGGATCAAAATGGTGATTTAGTAGAGAGAGGGAGGAATGCGAAAAAGAAGGGAATTTTTAAAAAAGAAACAAACTGCACTACATACCTGTGCATATTCCCCAAGATAATTGTAGCATGCATGTACTCTAAATATGTATTAATAAAAGTAATTATTTATTAATTCATAAAAATTATTTTTAATGCTTCAAACCTAACAGTCTTGCTCTAGATTTTGCTGTTAGTCTTTCTTTAACCATAATTTAAGAGGGAAAGTAATAAAAAGACATGTGAGTTGGAATTCCTTGCAAGATTACATACCTTTAACTACCTTTTTGGTGTATTTATTTCATCAGCAAATTGCTGTTTTGGACATATGTCTGCAAAACATGCATAAACAAATATCAGTGCTTTCTTTCAATTATGAATCCCCTTCTCTTTTTTTTTTGGCGGTACTGGGGATCGAACTCAGGTCCCTGCTCTTGCTAGGCAGGTGCTTATTCCACTGAGCTATATCCCCAGCCCCAGTGAATCCCCTTCTGAGAGCATTTTCTCCTTATATTTCAAGGTGCATTCATTCACAGTCTGTTGCTGAAGTTCTTTTTCATCAGATTATAATTTTAAAATATCTGCAAGGAAACTTATCCTTGAAAAATGTTAATTTCAGCAAATATGACATAATAACTTGAAACAATTACTCATTCAAAAATTTCATTCTCTTTGGCTTATGTGCTATACTATGAAATAATTAGTTGCCAGCTTTCATTTGAAGTAATACTTTTCTTTTTAGGTTTAATATCCTACTATATTATTGTCTTGTGATCAATAACTAATGAAGTAGCAGGAAAGAGTATTTTTAAGGAATAGAGTTCACTTTCACCATTATATAGTTTGAGATCTAGTTTCTGTAATTATACTCAGGTGATTAAGATGTTAGAGGTCTTTTCTTTAGATATTACAAGTTTGCTCACAGAGCAGCTTATTTTTCCCACTGAAATATACATACTAACTTAGCGAGTCTATTTGTTTCAATACTGGAAAGTGAACTCTGGGCCTTCACATTCATTCGTATCGACAGGTCCACCCATGGTTCTCTTTGTTGTTTTGTCTTGTCTTTCAAGACAGAGTCTATCTAAGCTGCCCGTCCCGGGTCACATCTCTGGTACTCTTCCCTTGGTGAACCAGAGTGTGTGATTCCAAGAGTGGTCCCTCACACCTGCCTCACTTAAAATGTTAATACAATTATTAAACAAAGTATTCCTGGGGATATATCTATACTACTTTTCTTCCTTGAAAAGTGTACCTACATGTTTATGTATGCTATCTCTAATATTGCCAACTATTTTGATCCCTCTAAACAATTATTTTACTTCCATATTTACATAAAAATGTCTCTTGCCAATCTCTTCTTATCCAAATATAACTGAATCTAACTGTAACCAGCACTGTTTTCCTTTAGAAACTTTATTCTTACAGAACTACCTAACAGAACTACATCATGAGATAATAAAACACAATGCAATGAATTCCACACTATTTCTACCAAAACCTTGGTACATGGTTAAAGATTTTTAAAAGGATTTGATCAAAGTAAATTATAAATGTTAACTTTGCTTAAATTTCAATAGCATTTGAGATGACTGACCATCATTATTGGATTTCTGGATCTAATATGTACTTAGATTTTATTTGTCAGTCACACAAATATTTTCATTTCCCACCTCACAGTATTGAAATGACTTTAAAGTGTCCCCTTGAGTTTCTCTCCTTACAAGACATATGTCATCCTTTGTTAATGACTTTCAACATACAAAATCCTTTTAAACCTATAGTATCGTATATATGATGATGACTTCCAAATTTATATTTTGCAATATGAAATCTCAGCAGATTACCAGTCATATGTCTAAAACATAAACCCACATCTACTAAATTAAGCCTTGCAGAAAGAGCTTAATAAAAAGAAGGTCCTTAGCAAATATCTGGTGAATGAATGAATATTTCAAGTTTTTGTTTTGTTTTGTTTGTACATAATATTCCTAATCTAAGAAAAGGAAAATTGATTCTTCTAGTAGATCAAATTAAAAAGTATAAGTTTAGCAACACTAATTTCTCTTTTACTGCATATCTAAGTTGTTAGCAAACACTACTCAATTTTTTGCAGAAATTTATACAAATATATTGATTCTTGATTTATGCAATTTCCAGATATACTTGAAATATTGAAACTAAAATCAAAACGTCACATTTTTGAACATGCCTATTTAAAAATAATGACAAATATATTTTAGAAGTTTAAAATGGAATAAAATAATGGCCTAAATGTTAAAATTCCGTAAAATAAGATTTAATAAACAAAAGTGTAAACATTAGTATTTTAATTGTGTAAATATTCTTCTATACATAATGGATGACTATAGAGATTGTATATGTTTTTTGTAGTGACAAATATGACAATGAATTTCTTAACTATGTTTAGAGTTAGAAGCAAAATATGGCATATCTAATTTTACTATTCATTTTATAATTGAGTTAATCATATTCAAATTCTGTAATTGAAAATAGTATTAGCCCATTTCTGAAATGACATACTAGACTTTAATTAAAACTGGAGGCATCTGAGCGTGGTGGCGCATGCCTGTAATCCAGCACTGCGAAGGCTGAGGTGGGAGGAACATTGCCAGGTCGACCAGCCTGAGCTACAAAGTGAGGTCAAGGCCGAGCTGAACTGTATAGTGAGACTCTGTCTCAAAAAGACAAAAAGAAAGGCAGGAAAGCAGGCAGGCAAGAAGGAAGGAAGGAAGAAAGAAAGGAGAGAGAATGAAAGAAAGAAAGAAAGAAAGAAAGAAAGAAAGAAAGAAAGAAAGAAAGAAAGAAAGAAAGAAAGAAAGAAAGAAAGAAAGAGAGAGAGAAACTAAGCTGAGCCTGGTGACCCATGCCTGTAATCCCAGCACTCTGGAGGCTGAGGCAGGAGAATTGTTGTGAGTTCAAGACCAGCGTCGGCTACAAAGTGAGCTCAGGCCCAGTCTAAAGTGCATAGTGAGGCCCTGTCTCAAAAAGACAAAAAAAAAAAAAAAAAAAAGAAAGACAGACTAGAGGCAATTAAGTGAGGAAATCACATATATGTTTATTTTTGCATTTTTCAAGTGAAAATTTCTATCAAACTACATTATTATTATTATTTTTTTTTGTGGTACCAGGGACCAAACTTAGGACCTTGTGCTTCCCAGGCAGGCACTTATTCCACTGACCTATCTCCCTAGCCCCAAACTGCATTATTTTTAACTAATAAAACAGTTTATTTTTTAAAAATATAGATAATCTTGTTAACTAAGCTCTCCTTTTTTCCTGTTTATTACTGGTCTTACACAGGAAAATAATTTGAAAATTTGGTAGCTGTAGCAGTGTCCTAAAAAAGTCATCGATAACTCTTGCCATCTCTAAATATGCCACTCATTTCCTCATAAAGTCATGTCTGCGCTCAGCTTATCCTAAATTTAACAAAAGTCACATAAGGGATATTTCAGTATAGGTTATAAGGAATGTGGGAGGTTCTCCCACTGCACTTTGGAGCGTAGTCTTACTGCATTCAGAGCACGCACACACAGAGGCAGTCGTTCCAGCCTCAGATGTGCTATCAGTTGATTCAGTGCATTAGTGTTACCACTTTGCACATTGGGGAGGGGAGAAACAGCCATGCTGAGTACAGTTAGCCCTCAGAATCTGGAGAATTAATCATTGTTGATTAAGTTATTGATTTTGAGTTTGATACGTCATAAATTACAGATATATTCACAATAGTACAGATTCCATTTAGAATATTCAAATGGAATCTCTCTCATGCACAGTAAAACCTGGAAGTGAAGTGAGATAGATTTTATCAGGTTTGGAATATTTTAGATAGCATGCTAATTTTACACCAGACTTAACTTTCCTGATCTCCTGAAATACACTGACTTAATAAAGTTGTAATTTATTATCACAAATACACTAGAGCAGATAGTAGTGATCAAACAGTAACCTAAAAGTAAGGAATTTGCAATTGCCTGACTGTTCCTGTCAAGACCTATGCAATAGAACAGCATCTATGAACACTGACAGAGTTGAATTCCTTCCTGATCTATTAAAATCTCATTTAGAATTACACCAGGTAGAAATCAGTCTGAGAATTACATTCCAAGATGCCAACTTCAAGCAAGGCTTTTGCAATATATCTCTAGGGCCTGGTCTACTAGGGGAAGGTGGAGGAATGTTCTCATTTGGTAATGGTTTAAAGTTATTTCAAAATCTTATATAATTTTCTCATTCAACTTTATGCATAAAAAATCAGATTGACCTAAGTTTAGCTCCTTGGAGAATTGCCTTTTCAAATATAACCTTGGCCAGCTATAAATTTAAGTGATTTTAATTTTCATATTCTATGAGAAATGTTTTGTCCCTTAGTTCTGGAAGCAAATTTCAAATTCTTTCATTGAAAGTGGTTAATGTCATTCAACTGAGATGTCCTTTTGTGCGTTTCTTCATATTGTCATATATTTACCTAATATATATTGAAAATGCTAATAATTTTAAAAGTTGGAGATATATTTTTGTTGTTATGGTATTGCTTCATAACTAAACACAAATTTAAATATTATGTATAATGTTGTAAAAATTATTAATGAACATTTGTGTAGCTATCTTTTAATCCTCACAAAAAACTGTACAATAAAAATTATTCTTATTATTGTTAATTCCATTTCGGCAATAAAAGGGATAAAGAAAACAGAGAAATCAAATATACGTGAATCCTGTTTCCCTAGTGTTTCAACATTTTGAAGGCAATTTGATTTAATACAATAAAGGACCTGTAGATAAAGATTAATTTTATGGCTTTGAGCATTTGTATTTGAATTATTCTCAAAATAAGACAAATGACACTGTAATGCATCTAAACACAATTTTATTCAAATAAGATTGGTTTTTCAGAATTGATAATTCTATATTTTCTCTTTTGAATTTATGTAAAAAACTAAAACTCCAATTAAAATTAAAGTCTTGTTTTTAAAACATTAAAGTTATCATTCTATTTCAAATCAATTTGATAAATGCATGCCAAAACATAACATTTCTCACTATGTATTTAAATGTAAATTCATAATGCTAAAATCAATAAGAATAAAATTAAATATGACTGTCATAGTAAAATTAGATATGAAATTCAAACTTCAATGTTTATAGAAATGTTAATCATATCATCTTGAAATAATGGAAAATTATTAATGTGTTTATTTTTAAATAAATAATATATAAGGGCACATTGGCTGAATAGTTTTATCTATCATAAAAAATAGACAGAATATATTTTGTAAGTCTTAACTTTTTCATTAAACTTGCTAAAATTGAGAGTCAGTCACTTAAGTCTCCCGAGGCATAATTTTAATTACTGTCTATTTATCTATCTATCTATCTATCTTAGTAATGCAATTATATACAAGTTTTTGATGAATTACACAAAAATATCAAGGTAAAAGTGGTAGCATAATCACGTTGAAAGTTTTCACATTAATTATGATGTAACAATATGATTTTATATGGCTTATTTTTTATATTTTTATTAGTACATATTTTCCTTTATATAAAATGAACACTATAGTACTTAAATATCATAGGGGTACTCCTATATAATTGATTTACTAGAATCTAGTATGTATTTTTTAAAAGTGAGATTCTGAATAAGAATAAGAATGTTGATTTCTAAAAATAAATACTAGAAAAAGCAGGCATAAATGCAAAGAGATATAAATTAGAAAACTGAAATTTATACAGACCTTAAATGCAGTAAAAAAAGGGGAAATTATCATATTTATTACCAAAGAGTAGGACCAGCAAAGAGAAAATCAAATAGTGATGCAGGGTTCCGACTTTCATTCCCTTCCCAGACAGGAACAAAGGAATAGATGGGATAAAATTGGTTAAAATCAGTCATAAATATGTGAACTACTTCCATAATAATATGACATATCCACATCAGAAAAATAAGATCTGTAGAGTACTGAAATTATGAGACAGAGCCAGGGGTAGAGCTCAGAGGCACAGCACCTGCCTGGCTACACGATGTCCGTTTCTATTCCTGGTACAAAATGAAAGACAGAAATTATGACACTGTGGACCAGGATAGCAATGAAATGCTACAGCACTTGGTTACATGTAGAAGGCCATGAGATTCAATTTCCAGCACATTTAACAATGAAAATAGAGAGAGAGAAAAGGAACTGGCACTTAAAATATAAGAAATAATCTAGATCAAAACCTATTGAGTCCTCTAGGGTATCTTGAGCTACTCTTCAAGTAAAGAGACAAAATTTAATTTCTAGAAAGAAAAATTAAGTACTTTAATGAGGAGCAAATTACTTGCAGATAAAATTTATAAAATAAGTTTAACATTAGAAATTAATGTGGTTTCATGATTGGGATTGTGAAGTTAAACAATTGCTGCTCAAAATACTCACTGTGAAGTCATTTTCATTTAAATATAAAAAAAAAATTCCAAAGACATAGATTTCAGGACATATTGAGCACCCTGATTTTAATGCCTCCACAGACACCATTCCAAAGTCAAAATTAAATCATCAAACAAACTTGTTTGACCATCAATGAAAAAGCAAAGTTTTATCCAAAGCAATATTTAATAGCTAAAAAGTTAAAATGCAAAGAATATAAAAATGAAAATGATGTGCTGTATCTTATTGATAGAGAATTATTTAGGTAAAATACTACACAGTGCTCAAGTTTATATCAATAATTTTGAGACAGATGAACAATTTACTAGGAAAAGAAAATTTTTACCACATTCACTTCAAGTGGAAAAAGAACATGTAAGTGATTAAATAAAGACAGTAAAATTTAAATCTTATTGTAGGTTTTAAAAACTATGCCAAAATTTTCAGAGCATTTAAGTACATGGTAAATCTCAAAGCAACTAAGATATAAATCTCATGTTGGACAAAAATGTTGGAGAAGATAAAGCTAAACAAAAACCTGGAAACTCAGGAAGTCAAAAAAAATTGGAATAAACTTAGAGTCTCCCCAACCCTGGGTAGCTCTGTTTACATGATTATGTATATAAACCTCTTAAATCTGATCAATATGATACATAAAAACCATGAGAAATGGTGATGAATTTTAACATGATCATAGGAATCTATAAATAATAACATTCTCCAACATATTTGAAAGTCCAAACTGTGACATGTACTATAATGTATATCAACTAAAAGAATTATGCATTTCTACAAATATTTATATATACATGTGTTTGTGTATGTGTGCGTGTGTGTTACAAAACAGAGACTAGAAGGAAGGGAATGGATGAGTGTAAAGGAAAATAACGTAGGAAATTATTTTACCCTTAAATTATAAAGTATTGCATAATTCTTTAGCAATGACAATTTATGTATATGTCATTTACCTAAAACATAATGAAAACAAAATTAATGGTTCTCCATGGAACATTATAATTCTTATCAGTTTTTCTCATTATAATGCTTTTATTCATTTTAATCAGTTTTGACATTTGTCAGATTTAGTACTATTAGAGAAGAAAGATTTTGAATGGCATATTTTTAAAAAGTAGATGCGGGTTGGTCTATAACAGTGTCTTTTTCTTCATACTTACTATTATTTTCATTTGTCAAAGACACCAATGAAATTTTAGGAAGTAATTTTCAAAGTCACCCGGTATTAGATATGTATATGGAGTTTGTAATCAAGAGGTGCTATGGAAATATAATCACCTAAGAATTTTAATGGCTTAAATAAAAAAGGATTTAATTTTTAATTCCTGGAAATTGTTCAAAAGTGCTAGCTGTGATTTTGTAAAATTTTAAACACTAAGAGATACAGCCTGGTAGAGAAACTACCATCTTGAAAGTTGCAAATTGACAATCTGCAAGGAAAAGAAAATTTTATGAAACATGCAATAGCAATTAAATACTGTAGCCTGGAAGCAACCTACTTTATACTGAAAATTACTTGGACTAAAACTTCTTATATCACTCAACCACTCAAAAATTACATATCATTGCAATTTTCTCTGGGCCTAGAAATAGAAAAATGTATACTGTTTGGGAAATAGCAGTGGTGACCACCTCAGGGTTGTACATGATTGTACTCAGAAATTGAAAACTGCTGAGACATACACACACACACACACACACACACACACACACACACACATATATATATAAAATTCATAAGTATTCCATAAAATACAATATTCAATAACTACATTGGTTATTTAATGTTATTGTCATATCATGGTGCTAGGCATCACAGATATGGAGAGAAGTACATTGTGTTTATAGTGCTAAATCTACTATATTAATGTTGTGAACTTGAATAATTCATTTTATGTCTATAAATTTTGTTATTTCTTCTTTCAGGAGAGATTATAGTAAGTACATGAGTTGCTTTGTACTATAAGAACTAGATTTGATTTGATTTCATTTACGAGGCATTAAATATGATGCCTCCTGAAAATTACAAATGTACTATTTAGTAACTGTAGTGCAGAGAACAGTGACAGTAGGTGCAGGTGAATGACCATAAATTATTCTTACATTTTATATCTAAAAATTCTTTCCCATAATTTAGGAATCAAGATAATGTAAGTTTAAATAAAATTTTGGATATTTTATTATGTGTAAGACAATTAAATCTCAGACCAACTTTCTCAAAGCCACTTACAATGACTTCTTCAAGGTCAAGGCTATGGAAAGACGCAGATTTAAAGCATCACCAAAAAGGTCGGATACATACTTGAAGATACCAAATTTAAAGAACCAGTGTGTAGCATGCATAGCATGAAACCAAATCTTAAAAAGAGTTTAAAAGCACTTATTGAACTAAATCTAACTACATTCTGTTCCTGTATAAGTAATGCTATGAGATTTACTAATTGCTAGTGAATGAAATTTTGAAGACGCAACATTAGTTATATTAATTTTGGTTTACAAGCGATAACAAACAGCGTCAAAGAAATAGTAAAGCAAGTAGAAATATCCTATTAGGAGGATGTTAGCAATCTCATATTTTGTTTTCTTCTTGGAACTTCCGTGGTGAACATATTTTTGAGTATGAGTTGATCGACTGAACACTAATAGGATGTTAATTGAATTTTTTCAAATTTATACTGATTTTCTTCAATCTTCTCCTTAACTACGCAACCTCAACCACAAATTGCCTACAGACACTGCTGTCTTTTGTGATTCTTCTTGGGCATATTGGGCCCCATTGTGCCTACTACTCATCTTAGTCTTTCCAGAATTGCCCAGTGTACTTGTGTCTTCCTTTCCTTAGGTAAAAACATTCTTTGACATGTCATTGTCAGTACTCTCACTTAGACCTGTTCCTGTTTCCTTGCTATTTCATAAGAACATTCTATTAAAGAGAGAAAACTCAGAGGTAGGCACAGGATGCTCATGGAAACCACTACTGCTTGGCATTGCCAGCCTGAGGCACTCATTCAATATATTTTCAGATCGCTGTCATGACCCTGGAGGTCGGTAAGTGGGTGCTATATCCATACTTTGCAAAATGAAACTGTAATAATTGCATATTTTAACTGGCAAGGAATCTGAAACATATTCAATTAGATTATGACAAGGAGGATATGTTTAAATACAATGTGCTAAAGCCATTTGTTTTTAAAGTCTTGGATCCAGAGGACACTGATATGGATTGGCAGTTCAATACAAAGTCTGGAGTCATGGCAGTTTCACCCCAATCCATACTTCTGCCCCTTTTCTGGTAGAAAATCCTTACCTTAAATTATGAAATACATTTTAATCTAGTAGTCTATTTTATATAGAAAGAAAATGAAACTCAACTTTAACTCATTTGCTCAGAGTAAGGCAAGTTGAACTGCGTCAGTTTATATTCAGACTCAGTGAATCAGTATTTTCTTTACCTTATTATGAAAAGCTTTTAAGAATCAAAATACCATGACTGTGTATGATAGAAATATTTCACTCACGTTATCTCATTTCTATTCAGAAACATTCAGTATCTCCTCCAAATAGGGGTAAAATATATGGACATATAAAGGAAAATAAACACAAGTAAATTATATGCTGGGTAGAATTATTGTTTTGTGATTTAAATAAATTAGAAATTTGGAGAAAATAAGAAAATAGAGGTATTCCTCTGAATTAAAACCTCAAACTAGAAATATTTTTATAATTAATTACCACCAATAAAATCTGCAGAGTTAATTTATTCTTAACTGGGTTTCTGGAAATTCCATTTCACATGCAAGAGGTTCAGATTTCAGCCAGATCTACAATTTATATTCATTTTTTACGTTACATTTAGATATCTTTTCATTGGCTTTATGCTTTGAAATTCGTCCTCCTTCTTTGTCCAGTGGAGGTCAACATTCAGAAGTCCGTGCTCTGAGGCCTGGGGCTGGTGGGACTGTAGGCGTCTTCCTTCAATTCTATCTGCTTATGGTGCGACTTGGCACGTGCCCTCCGTCATAGAGACAGAAAAAGGAAGGAGACTCACCAAGTTCTCTTGTTCTGATTTCTTCCTCTTTTAGTTAGGTCGTTGTGACTTCACGTAGTCTGTGTCCATTTTCTTTTTTAATTTTTCGCAATAAATATCTGCCATCCAAAGAGGACCAGTGAGACAAGAGCGCTTCACTCCTGATGAGAACCCACCTGCCAGGCCCTTGAGGGTTCAAGCAGAAGCACGTGCTCCGAATCTGAGGTTTCTGGTGTGCTCTTGTTACTCAGCTCTGTGGATTCAACAGCATATTGAATTGCCCTAAATGAACCTACTTTTGGAGAATGAAATTCCATACTTTAATGATTATAAGTTGCAGGGTGTGTTATATTTGTTCTATTTTACCTAATTTGTGATTTATCTGTAATTATTCTATTGACATAGGCATCTTACTTATGCAAGCATGTAATCAAGGTATATATTTTGCTAAAAGAGATTTTTAACATAAAGTATTTACGGCTTGCTCAAAAACACCGGAAATGTGAGTGACATGAACCGCTAGGTAGTGGTCTGATATATTCACCTATTTGCTGAGCGATTTGGTTAATTATGTTCTTCTTTTGTTTAATTTGATCACATTAATTAAACTTTTATCTCTTTTTCTTGATGTTTTCTTCCATATACTTTTCTTTCGCTATCGTTATGTCTTTATACCTCATACTTGTCAGCCATGCCTGTGTTTCTGATACGCTCTGAAAGAGATCAACTGCATGTTTACCAGTGAAATCTTTACAAAACAGGATGCTTAATGTATGGACTAACTGGATGAGCGGTGAACCCTGCAGCGGTGGATCAAAATGGAAACATCAGTATTAATTAAAGATCTACTTTAAACAGAAGCAGATGATTACATACAGAGTAATCTGTAGATATGAGTAAAATACGGACTAGGAGACTCACATGTACAGCTCTTTCCTCTGATTGAGAGTGTCCTTTTGTAAACAGATTTTTATTTTCCATTAACAACCTTGTTCTTAGTATATACTCTAATGGAGGAGTTAGAGCTCAGGAAATAGCAGCACTGAGACAGTGAATGAGAGGCCTTGACAGACTCACGCTCTCGGCACCACAGAGGAGGGACAATAAACTCACTGAGATGGAAAATTACTGAAGGAAACGGGGCTGATCTCTACAAGCTGATTCTAAAATATCTGAATGTCTTTTGTAATGTCACTGTATTAATAAAATATTTTTGATATTTTTGTTTTATTTCATGGGAATAAGAAATATTTAGTGACGCATACACTAAGGTGGAGGCATTCATTCATTAGCATGTTTCATAAAATGCATTAATTTCATAACAGATTTAGGCTTTTGAGACTGTATTGATAGAAGTTGATGTGACTAGTAAAGACTTTTCTACTTGAGGATATATATTTTTTAAAATACAAAATGAGTAATGGATTATTAAAACAAGTCATGCAAAGAAGGGAAAAGAAGACCTTTTAGAATTATGAGCTACAAAATTCCCAAATTGTGTGTGTGTGTGTGTGTACATATATATCTATAATTGTTGTTGACATAGATATCTTATTGTAGATTATATGTGTATTATATCACATATGTATCACATATATAATATATATAATATATATCATGTATATCACATATTATTAAGGAGAAATGCAAATAAATGATTTATGTAGATATATTTATATATTCATATGTATACATATATTAATAGTGCATTTATGTGCTTAATATGATGGATAATAATATGTATAATGTGTTCATAATATGTATAATATGTGTATAATACAATTTTATATCATATATTTAATGTGTTATATATCAAGTATTATTTTAGATAGAAATGCTTATATGGACTATACGTATATTCTATTTATACATGAATTCATTTGCTTTTCTCAATGCAGTCATTTTCCAATTTGCACTACAATATAATACTACTTTATTTGGTATCTCAAATTATTCCATCTTTGGCTATTATAGGTCCTATCATCTGTCGCTCATATCTCATTTGTAATATGCTAGTATTATTTGTACGTGTGATGTGTGGTGGGTTGTGTGTCAGCATGTGTATACTTCCTTTTTTTTTTGCACTTTTAAATATTCTAGGCTTGTAGTGTATATTTTCTGCCACTGTCCTGGAATAAGACACTTATATGAAGACTTTCTTCAGCTAAAGGATTTTATTAGAAGACAATTATCCAGATCCTGTGACAGACAATTTACTATTGTGACGTCATTGCTTCTAGGCTCCATCAACTAACATCACAAGGCTGTACATGTGAGTCTCCTAGCCCGTATTTTACTCATATCTACAGGTTACTCTGTATGTAATCATTTGCATCTGTTTAAAGCAGATCTTTAATTAATGCTGATGTTTCCATTTTGATCCACCGCTGCAGGGATCACTTTAGGCTCTTCCCCTTGCCTATCAATAGACACTGAATATACAGCGAAACACTTAACTCTCAACATCTGACATTCATTTTAATTTATTACTCAATTCTAGTACTCTTGAGAAGAAATACAAGAATTGTTAACCTAACATACTAGCCCTGTAAATACAACTTTATTAAGAACAATACAGTGCATACATTTAGCCTCTTTTTATTTTGTCTGATTTCCAAAGTTACTTAAACACTCTTTGCCCCACCCATATCATTGAAGTCATTTCATATATTTTAGTCCCACTAGATTATCTTCTTGCTCAGAATTTTAACCTGAGTTCCTTCAGCTTCCCAATGATTTGTAAAATACACATGCAATTACTTGGCTATGAAGAAGTGCATTATCTCAGGTATTGACAAGTGCTCTGTTTCAAGGCATAGTTTCATCACCTCACGGTGTCCCTGCGCTACCTACTCGCCTCTGGTTTCTCCTCTTGAATTTCTGGCAGCTGTCATCCTTGTTTTCCCTCAGCTTTATTAAGTTATAAGTGGCAAAGGGACATTGTGTGCGTTTGTGGTTTACACATGATATTTACACAAACATATATTTTGAAATGATTCAATCATGTAATACTGTCATTTCACCACATTGTGATATTTTTGGGGTGAAAACATTTTAGATCTACTCATGGTAGTTTTCTAGTATACAATACATTATTCATTATGGTCTCCATTCTGCAAAACAGATTTTCATATGTTCTCTAAATTTTCTGCCCTTTCACGTGTTCCCTCAACTTCTCCCAACTTCTAGAAATCATCATTTAAATCACTGCTTTATGAGGGCAGCTTTTTAGAATATTTCATATAAATGTTGAAACCTTTCAATTTTATCCTTCTTTGCCTGGCTTATTGTTTGAAACCCAATATTTGACAGCTCGATCTATGTCACACATGGCAAAATTCATTTTCCATGAGGCAAATAGTATTCAATTGTGTGTATGTGTTCCTGTGTATATATTCTTTACACATGCATGCACAAATGATATTTTGATATATTGTGTATTGTAAATAGTGTTAAACAAAATATAAATATCCAGATATCTCTTTGAGACACATTTTCACTGATTTAGATATATAAAATAGTATTTTCTTATAACATAATATTTCTGGTTTTTGTTTGTTGAGGAACTTGCACACTGTCTTCATATTTGCTGCACCAGTTTGAATTCCCAGCTGTGACATACATAGTATTTCTTTTCTCCACGTTTTCACAAATGTTTGTTAGTGTTTGAGAATCTGACATAGTAAAAAATATTTTAAAATACACATGCCAAGCTATAAAATATGCTGTCTTTCCCTAATGTCTAGAAAATATTTATCTTTTACTTTCTTTACATAATTTCCAGAATGTGCTTTGTCAAAATCTCATACACTATGGAGGCTTTTCAAATTAATTTTATTTATTTATTTATTGGTACTGGGAATCAAACACAGACCTTGTGCCTGCCAGGCGGGCACTGTGCCGCTGAGCTGTATCACCAGTCCTGAAACTGCTTTTTAAAGTTAATATATCCTTCAGACTCATCATCCTGTTTCTTAGCTTTGTAGTACATATCTCTCTTTATCATTGAATAATAATGCAATATCAGAATAGCACCAGTCATTTATGTATTTATTAATGAGGAAAACCATAGTTGTTATCAGTATTTTAGTGATCAAGTTCTGTAAATCTGGAAAGCTGAGACAAAAGAATTGGAATTTTGAGTTCAGGTTGTCTCAAAATACGAGTTAAATAAGAAAAAAGGGACAGAGATTTAGCTCAGTGTGGTGGCTCTTGAGTTCTCTGTTCAGGAGGGTGATGGAGAGAGAGGAGACAGACAGAGATTTTTAACATTCGTACCAATTTTTCTAGATATTAAGTTTAAAGTAATTTGTGTAATATTTTGTGTAATGGTATTATCTTTCAATAGTTCAGTAGAACTATTGCCAGTTTTACAAAAAGCCGCCACGCTAGCTGGTAAGGCACCTGTCATCACTTCATATTACATTCAATGATGAGTGACAGTACTTTACATTCTGGTTGCAAATTCGTTGTTAGACAAGAGTATATGTTTGGTTATTATCTTTCCCTACATGATTTGTCTTTTAATTAGTCTCCGACGTTGGCTTTCGTAGTGCAAACACTATAAATTTGAAGTTATTTTTTAAAAAATTTGTGTGTCACTGTTGATCAGATATTTAAAAAATCATTCTCAACAGCTTAGTATAAATTTCTTATAGTTTTATTTCAAAACTTTACATTTTGCATTTTACATTCTTACACAGACATCCTGTTAACAACAAACACTGATTCCCCATGCTGCTGAATATATTTCCAAAATGGATTCAAGGTCTTATGAGGACTCAGTCCTTGTTTTATAGAAATATTCACTCACTCCAGAAACTTTTGTTTTGTTTTGGGCTAAGTCATTGAGATGTTACACATACATTATTTTTTCTTCCAATAATAAAGGTAATTTTAAACCATCTAATTCGTGTACATGTTAATTCCTTTTGTTGTGTCAGAGTTTTAGTTAAAATTTATAGTACAACCCTGAAAAAACTGGTAAAAGAGGGCATCTTTGTCTTGTGTCCAATGTTTACTTGTAACTTTGAGAATTATAAACCTGTGCATGTGCTCTTTAACAAAGTGGAAGCTGTTCCTTTGTATTTCTCGGTTGTTATTGCTATCATTAATTTGTGTTTTGTTTTGTAAACTATTCATGCATCTATTTCTATGAGTTTAAATTTTTTACACTTCTTAGAAGAATTAAACTGCTTGCTTTACAAATTGTATGCCAGCCTACAGGCTTGAAGTAAATGATATTTGATCATTTATAACATTAATTATACTTATTTTAAATTAATATGGAGATATTCTATTGAGGATCTTTGTCTGGGTTACTTTTCTCTCATTGCTGTGACACAATACCCAATGCCCAAAATGAAGGAATGAAAGGTTCATTTAGCTTACAGTTTGTGGAGGTTTCAGTCCATACATGGCTGGTGCTGAGGCAGAGTGGCACATGGCAGAGGGCAAACGTTCATGCCAGCAGAGCACAGCAAATGCAACCAGCAAAAGGGGGGAATGACAGGCAAGCAGCCTCTTTCCCTCCTTTATATTGTAAACAGCCTACCCCCACCCAGGGGACATGTAGCTCTCACATAATCTCCATGCCTTCCTCTTCCACAGTCTCAGGTTGTGTACAAAGTAAGTACCCTGGCTTCCTGCTGACTCACTCAGCCAAACCTCTAGACTCCCCAAGTTGACACTTGTATCAACCATAGCAATCTTGCATATGTATTTATGAGAAATACTTAGTTTGGACACAGAATATATCAGTACTTCTTATTTTAAATAGTTTTTTGTAACAAAATTAAGATGAAGGAAAAGAAATTATTTACAATTCCTCTTCTGCCTATTTTACATTTGTTATGTAGACTCCAGTCCTTACCTATATAATTTTATTCTTTTTGAAGAAAATATTTTAAATTCTTGCAAGTCAAACAGTTAATTTTCTCAGTTTGTTTAAAGGTCTTTGTTCTTTAAAGAGTGGCACTATATGTAAAATTCTACATCAAATCCACTTATTTTAATCATTAAATTTTAATTTTTCACTCTTTTCTTGCATAATTTATGACAATAAGGCCCTGTAATATTTTTTTTGCTCTACTGAAAATAAAATTTGCTTCCTTGCCTTTTGCTTCTTCCAAGCTTTGCTTGTCTTTGATTTTCTGCAGATTGAAGATAATACACCCAGGTATGCTGCTGGTGCCTTTTGTTATTTTTTCTCCTTGCTATTTTCTGAGCTTGGTTTTCCAGATTGTTGGTTTCATGTCTAGCACTAAATTTCTATGATTTTTAGTCAATATTTCCTCAAATGTTTCCTCTGATCTATTCTTTCTTCTCATCTGTTATCTTTGGGTGAGAACCCTGGTATTCTCATCTGACTCTCACTATATTACACATTTTAAAATTGCACAGATCTTGGATGTCCTTCTGTATTTTCTTTTTCTTTTTTTTTTTTTTTTTTTCCTTCTGTATTTTCAAGGGGTTTTTTTCCCCTTGCATTTGAATTTGGCATTCTCTGTCGACACAGCTTCACACTTCCTGAACTTTCCTTTTTCTATACGTGCTTAAAGCTGTGCAATTTCAAAGCATTTTTCAGTCCCATTACACCATGGCTATTTTGTAATATTTTAGTCATATGTTTTGCTGCCTTCTTAGAATTTGTATATCTCTGTTCACATTTTTATTTCTTCTCAAATGCTTTATACTTCGTAGTCTATCTGTGGCCGTAAAAGTCATAGAGCTATGTTTTAATTTCCTGGTGATTCAAACATCTGTTCCTCATCTCACACTAGTACTTATAATTTGTGTAACTATAGACTTTATTTTGCCGGTTTGCATGCCTTCTATCTTTTAATGGATGACAGATAGTTTGAGTTATGTTACAGGGATTTATATACACAGCATTTGTTGTAAGGTTTATGCTAATTTGTATAATTTGTTATAACACTTGAGTTTTGCTTTGTGGTCCTCTTCAAAGTCTCTCTTTTGCTGTAGATATGGCTTAGATTCTACTACTAATGCTCTGTAATTTCTCTGTGTGTTGCATGTGTGCATGTATGTGTGTTATGTGTGTGTATGTGTGTGTGTGTGCGTGTGTGTGTGTGTGTGTGTGGTGAAACAGTGTCCATGGGAGAAAGTGTTATGTCACCTTCCTACTAAAGCTCAATCTTTTACTGTACCTACATCCCTGGTTGTGGCTTTCATCTTTACTTTTTTAATTTTTATTTTCTCCTTAGATGAGAGTAGAAGTCTAATGGATTTTGAAGTGCTGGCAACATCCTTTCCAGCTGTCATGGGGCTCTGGAAAAGTATTTTGTGCAAAATAATAGCCTTTGTCATGTAGGCCACTTGGAATTCATTTCATGATGAAAACTTTTCATGCTTGGCCAGAGGCAGGAGAATATCTTCTTTAAAACCTAATGTGGTTCCTTTGGAGAAAGCCTCAAATTATAAGTTTGTATTCCTCAAAAATGTAACTCCAAGGAGTTTTTATGACTCAGCTAACATATTCTACACACCAAACAATTTGTCAAGAATTATCCATTGATGTTTCTATAAGAATATGGCTACTACAGAAAATCAGACTCCAAATGTGGATTCTGGGATATGTGTGTAGTGCAGCAGCAGAACACAAGCCCAGCAAACACAAGGTCCTGAATTCAACGCTCAGCACTGGAGAAACCAAAATAGAACAAAAACAGAAAAGATTTCCATCGTTCCAGTCTTTAGGGTGAAGTGTGCCATGCAGTCTTAGTTCTTACAAGAATCAAGAAAAGTCATTGACTCTTACTTTGTTCAGTTTATTCACTGAAAAGCTAAAAAGATAACTTCCATCAGTATTACCTCTCTGAGCTAAAAACAAAAATCATGGGATATGATTTAAGTAAGTTTTGTTAATGTAAAGCCCATCCTATATTATAATTATTCATGTTATGCACCCATTGCCATTATTTAATTTTAGAACATTTTAGTTACTCCAAGGAAGAACATAAGTTCATTATCAGTCATTTTCTATTTTCTTTCCCTTATAGCCCATGGCAAACACTGTTCTGCTTCTTGTGGCAATAAATTTCTTTATTCTGGATATTTCACATAAATACAAAAATAAAACATGATATTTTCATGTCTTTTTTCACTTAGTGTAACTTTGCCCAAGCTCATTCTGTGTGCTGTATCTTTTTGAGCACTTTATTCTTTTTTATTGCTACATAGTATTCTACTGTCGGGTTATGGCACAGTTGTTATCCAGTTCATCACTTGCTTAAAAATAAACAATTTAGGCTGCTTCCAATTTCTTTTTTATTTTAAAGAGAGTAGTAAAAGGAAAATAAAGAACAATAGCAGCATACCTACATCACAAACATAAACAAAACCAAGCAAGCACACTAGAAGTGACACAGGGTTTCAAACAAGCTGATAGGAATTAACAGTGGTTGTTATATTACACATTGTTATCTTCAACTACGTTGCTCAGATTTACTATTGCAAATAATTATATAATATACATACCAGTACAGGTTTTTGCTCTGACACATTTCCAATTGCTTTCTAGTGTACACTGATAACAGAGGTCTAACATTTTGAGTAACCACAAACTTTTCTTAAAACAATGCACCATTTATAATTCAGCAAAGCATGTACTCTAATTTCTCCAGATTCTTGCAGATAATTGTCCTACTTCAGCTTTTATTAAACCATGTCTATTGGTATGAAAAGATGTACATAGATTTGTATTTCCCTAGTGATTAATGATCTTGAGTATCTTGCTTTTCTTCTTATTGGCCATACATCTACAGTAGTTTTCTTTAGAAAAATGGCTGTGCAATTCCAACACTTACTTTTAATAAGTGGGTTCCCTCTCATTTGTTGAGTTTGAAATATTTTATGTATTCTTTATACAAGTCCATAAACATATAAATAATTTGCATATATTTCTGCCCATTGTAGAGGTCTTATTTTCAATGTGATAAAGTCTTTAAAAGAAAAAAAATTATATGTAATCCAATCTATGACATCTTTATCCTTTATTAAACATAAAGGACATATAGATTTAACTTTACCCAGCTCAATACTGCAAATAAGGCTCTGTCTTCTGATCTAAGCCTGTAATCCCAGTGCTTTCGGAGTCTGAGTCAGGAGAACTGAAGTTGGATCGCAGCCTGACAAATTTACCAACTTAGCAAGACTGGTGACAAAAAAATTACAAAGGGCTGGTGATATAGCTCAGTGCAAAGTGCCTAAGTTTTAACCTCAGTATCTAAAATCGGGGAGAATAAGCTGGCATTGTTTGCTTCAGAGTTTTAACGGATATTATTTAAAAGAGTAAAATAAAAGATTAATGATAGGAATGATGTGGCTAGATCTTTCCCAAAGGGGAGGGGATCAAGAAGGGGAGGGGGGAGGGGTGGGGGTGGAAAAGGAACTGAACATGGGTTATGTCGGTACCAGCTCCCGACAAGAGAGGCAAACGTGTACCGCAGTATGGGCTGGTAAAAATAAAATGAATAAGTAAGTAGGTAAGCCTCAATGCCGACAGTGCACCTATAGAAAATTAATATGTAATTTTCTTTCATCAAAACATACACTATTATTTAGAATTAATTTGTTTCACTTCATGTTCTTTCTGTATACGGCATGAGATAGACATCCATCTTCTTAATTTTCTTTTGGATATCTCATCATTGCTTTAGTTGTAAAGACATTTCCCTATTTTATAGTTTTGAAATCCTTGCAAAAATCCTATCAATTATAAGTGTAAGATATTTTTTCTGGTTTCTTAATGAAAATCTCTTTATATTATGTGACCCATTAATTATTTAAATGTGTGGTACTAATATTCACATGTTATTGATTTCCCCCAATTCTTCTTTTAAAATTTTTTAATACATTCTATTGTTTAAAGAAAATAAACTTTTTATAGTCTTAATATTTTAAAGGGGGCTGGATCTTACATTTGGAACCATGGTGTAGTCTCCTCTGAAGGCCTTGTGTGCACTGAAGAACACGTATGTAGGGCTGAATTTGTATGAAATACCTTTTTTTACGTGTGCTGGCCTTGTCATCCATTATTAGTGAATCCTGTTTCTATTTTTGTTAGTACATGTTTGCAGCATATAATGATTACACACATTGTGGAGCATTGGTATATGTACATAGTACGGCTTGGATGGAATATTCTGTAGATGTCTGCTGAGTCTATTTTTTGTTCTTTATTTTTATGTGAGACAGCTGTCAATTCTTTTTTAATTGTCCAGTTGGTTTATCTATCATTGAAATAGTGTCTAAAAGTTCCCTGCTATTAACTTTGACTTGTCTTTTTTTTCTGATTATCTCTTCTGTTTGTCTTGGAAGATGTTTATATATTTTTAGAATATTCTCTATGCTTGGTGCTTATATTATTTTACTTTATGTGTTGTTGCTTTTATTATTATTAAATATTCTAATTTATTTTTAGTAGAAATTGAATCTATTTTATATTGCGTCACTTTTGTTCTTCCAGTTGCTGATGGTTGTGGTTACTGGGATGTTATTATACACCATTTCATTTTAGCCTGTTGGTAACTTTGAATTTGAGCATGTCTACAAACAACCTATAACTCTGCTGTTTAATTCACTATTGATCTAAAGTTTGATGGATTTGGTCCAAAGATGATTTAATGTTATAGGAAAATCTTGCCCCTCCCCAAATACCAACAGAAGTGTCACTATAAAGCAGTGAAGCCCATACCTTGAGACTCAGTATTTGGACTCTAGAACTGTGAGAAATTAAATTTCTGCCCCTTAACTCATCTACACGGATTGTGTTAGGGCAGCATTTGCAGATGGAAACAATGGTGATAATGATAACAACATAATGGAAAAGAATTTATTTAAATTTTTCAAGTGATCCTGATTAATTTCCATGGCTACAATTTCTGAGGTGACATTTAAAGTTTAATGCATTTAATAGCTTGTTCAGATTAGGAAATCATCATACTGTCAATTATAAATCTTTTGGGGGGAACATATCTGAAGAAATGTTAGGTCTTTGCCAACTACTATGCACCTGGTAATGTTTCAAAATTCATTCAGTTTATCCTTCAGTGCTTGATTTTGTAAAGATGACTGGATTTTCAAAAAAAAAAATCTTCTCTACTTTTTTTTTTTAAGAGCAGAATATATTTATTGAGAGAAAGAAAGCTTCTGTCCAAGAGGGGGACAGAAGGGGGGCTCGAGTGGGTTGCCCCCCTTTTTTTTCTACTTTTAAATAATAACTGATTTTCTATTAATTTTTCTCTTTTCTTCCTTAATTGAATTGCTTTAATTGGTCAAAATTATTATATTTTAAAGTTTAAAATATATGTTTGTTAATTATTAAATCTGATTTCCTTGGTTTATAATACCGCTCCAAGTATACAAATATATTTGCCGCATTACCGATTTTTAAAAATTAATGTATTGAATGTTTTGTACATTTATTCTCAAATTTGAAGTTTTCTGATACATTACTTGAGCAATCAATTCTTTCTACAATTTGTTTTGGCTGCTTCCATCATAAAACCCTTCTGTTCAAAATTGCTTAAATAAAGCATAGGAAATAAATCTTTAAGAATAGCTTATTCTTACATTATCATTTATTAATGATTTTTCTTGCTCTTAATGGCTGCATACTAAAATGGGACAATTTTACCTATATATTTATATGCATATGTATGAACACACATGTATACATGGACATATTTTTGATATATTTTCTTGTTACTTTATTGATTAATATCTCTGGTAGTAATAACCTAGAAGACTTTCTTTGAGTACTAAATTTTCATTGTTATCAACAAGTAGACACGTATTATGTAGACATATGTAGAAAAGCATTCCTCAGTGATATTGTTAAATGTTACATATTTTTCTTATTCTTGTAATAACTAAAAATCTTGAAAGGTATTTAAGAAAAACCCAAACTATACTTTTGATGCACATTTTGTATTTCCAATTCCAGAAAATGTCATATGAACAAGTTTGTATCCTTTTGTTAAATTCACCTATATTTTATGTACTTTCAATTTTTAAAATATAAAATATTGCCTTGCCAGTTTTTTGTAATTTTAGTATGAATTATATATATAACTGTCTGTTTCTGAAGAAAGTGATCCTAAAATCCCTATGGATGCAGAAGAGACCTAGAATAGCAGGGGCAGTTCTGGGCAACAAGGGGAAGGCGGCAGCAGCACGACCCAAGATTTCAGGTTATACTCCAGAGCTGCAGTGATAAAAATCTCAGTTTGGAAAACACAGACTCATGGAGCAAAGGAGCAGAACAGAAGATACAGGAACAATTCCAGATGCACTCAGCTATGTTATCTTTGACAAATGGACGAAATTCCTTTACTGTCAGCAAAGTAGCCTCTTTAACAAAAGGTGCTGGGAAAACTGACTATCCATATTCCGAAGCTTAAACCTAGACCGGTATTTCTCATCATACATTAAATTGAAATCAAAATGGATAAAAGACCTAAACAGTAGGACAGAAGCACTTAAGCTACCAGAAGACAAAAGAGATGAAACTCTTAAAGACAGATCTAGGCAAAGACTTTCTGAACCAAACTGGGACTGCATAAGAAATAATCCAAGAATCAACAAGTGTGATCTTATCAAATTCAAAACCTTTGCACAACAAAGGAAACCGCTGACAGAGTCAAGACTCTATGTACACAATGGGAAAAATTTTTGATCCTCAGAAAAAAGAACTGACATGTCAAATATATAAAGAACTCAAAAGAATTAGACCTCCTAAATTTAAAGACCCAATTAAAAATGGAAATCTGAAAGGAATGGACACTTCTCAAATGCAGAAATACAAATGGCCAATAAATGCATGCAAAAGTGTTAAACATTGAGGGCCATTGAAGAAATCCAAATAAAAACAACACCGAGATCTCACTCAGGAAAAAAAAATACCATGAAGAAATTAACCTGTAACTAATGCTGGAGAAGCTGTGGGAAGCAATGAACCCTTCTCCACTTTAAACTGCTACAACCGCTGTGGAAACCTGTCTGGGTTTTCCTCAAAAAAAACTGTAAATTCCATTTGATTCAGCTATTCTCTTCCTATGTATCTTTGTAAAAGAATAGAAAATGTCATGCCACAGTGATGTACACATGCTGATGTTTACAGCAAAACAATTCATAGTAGCAAAATCTTGGACACAGCCTATATGTTCATCAGAAGATGAATGGATAAAAATGTATTTATACACAATGGAGAAATATTCTCCGAAAGGAAGGATTACCTTGAGTCAGTTGTAGGACAATGGATGCAATTTGAGATCCTAACTTTAAGTGAACCCAGACACCCAAGTTTAAATATCACATGATTATTCTTATAAAAAAATACATAAGGAGAAAATTAAAGGAAAAAAAGGTATTATAATCTAGTGTGGACAATGTACTAAAAGGGTCTCTTGAGTCTGTACAATTGTCTTACATGTTTTATGTGTTCTTTGTCTCATTAGTCTGGTTTTCAATATGTATGCATCACAATGAACCTTATAGATTCTGTGAATATATGCTGGAAAAATAAAAGAGGAGTGGAGAGGGGGAAAAGGAGGGAAGTAAAATGTGTTATGTACATGCAATAATCCTCTGCAGTGAATGCAATCATTATATACTGCAATTATGTATTTATAAAAAAGAATTAAAAAGCACCATAGGAGCGTTACTTAACATCTTAATTATTGTTTTGTCTCATATTAAAAGAAAAATAGACTATATAAAATAACATATTTTCTTATATTATAACTCCAAAGGTTAAACAGTTCAGAGATTTGTTGCTATGTAGCTGTTGGCAACATTCTAATTCCACGCATTTCTTGGTATTCCTGGGGCTCTTCACAGCTGGCACAGTGGCCAATAAAATAAAATCATTGTCGTATATTTGTCTTCAAGACTAAGATCTAATGTGTAGAAATCATTGAGCAACTTTCCTTTCCTATATTTTTGGCCAAAACTGTGATAAATCTATGCCTGCACCGAGCACTTGGAGAAAGCATTGAAATGAAAATGCAGAGCAGGTGGGGTAAGAGGAAGCGCTCAGGGCGGTGGCCAGAGGCCTTGTCTCTCCAGAAGCACATGCCAAATACGGCAGGAAAAACAACAGCCAATGAATTGCTTATCCTGTTCATAAAGAATTCAATGAATTTAATCTGTTTTTAACTTTCTTATCCAGAACCAGCAAGTTGCTGACTGATTTATTAATTTTACAACCTACAGTTTTCTTCTTTCAAGTTGTCATTATGCTTCAGTGTGTCATCAAAGAATTGTCCTGAATAAATTAGAACAAATTTCCTCACTCTATCTTCATATGTCACAGCAAAATTTTTGGACCAGAATAGATGCCTTGACATTTACTAATATTAAGTTTGCCAATGTACTTTTAAATCACATGTTGGTACAGAATGCGATGGCATTCTCTGAAGCCTTTGGCACAGTGTTACAGAGGGAAGGGATTTCACATATATTGATTGATTGATTGAACTATCAAAATTTTAATACTTTTATATAGTTTGGGGTAAATGTTCCTTTAAAACTACCTATGTATAGAGAGGGAGATAATAAAAATCCCTTTATTTCTGTCCCTGTTGGTAATATGTATCTTTCTTAAATTACTCATTCCCGAATGTGGTGCCTGTTACAGCCTATCTTCTTACATTACACAATTTAGTCATGTATTTTCAGACACCCTTAAAATGTTTTGACAAACGCATGAACTATTTAAGTTCTAAAAACAATTCCTGAGACAAAGATAAAACTGCAATAATGAGTTATAAATGATTATTTTTTAAAAATTTGTTATGTATCAGACTATGCTATTTGCAGAATAAATATATTCTCAATAAGTATGATTTAAATATTCATGGTTTCCACCATGGATTTGTATACATAGTGTTACTTCACAGTTTTCTCCTCGTTTGTTTATTTTCACAAATAGAAGGCATAAAATGCACAAGAGGAATTCTTAGCTAGCAGCCAGGTTCCTGTAGAAAATTACAAAATTTCTTAAAAATTGTAGAGAGAATAAACAACTGGAACTTGGAATTCACTTCAGTATTAAAAAACAGGAGTTAATAAGACAGAAAATTGGGTGAGAAAACCAGATATTAAAGATACCCTAAAGAATATAAGAACTTTTTCGGAAACATTCATGCTAAGAAAATTCCAAGTAATATTATTACATTATTTTACTTAGTGAAGATAAATACACAAGACCATTGCTAAAGTTTTGTGCTATATAACTTGGCAGGAATTATTTTATGTGATTTGTTTAATTGCTCTGTGCACAAAGTCTACAAATAGTGCCCTTATCATTTAGTTCAAGTGGTGGTATTAGTTGCCACCTTCCTTTCAGTTACATATAGGCCATTTATAGTAATTATAATTGCAAAGTAACTCTTCTTTCATTAATAAGATTGTGAGAGAAATATTACTAGTGAGGAAAATGTGTGTCAAGCAAATTTATTGCATAAAATTACAAGAATAAAGTGTAACAACAGGAAATGTCATTAAAATTTGTTAGTAAATCAAAGATATTGAGATATTTTTGATCAAATAACTATACATCTTTAATTTTTAGGAATACAGTTTATTAAGAAAATTCCATTAATATTTACTCAATGTCTACTTTCTATACAAAGTTAGAGTTTGGAATTGTTTTTGTAACATCAAAAACTTCAAAATATCTGGCAAATTTTAATTATTACACTCAAAATTTTCCACATATGTGACTATTGGCAAATCAAAATATGCTTTGAAATCCAGCAAGCACTCAAATAAGCATGGTTCATTGATTTACATGATAGTATACATGATAGCAATATTATGTAAAGGTATATTTTTTGGTTTGTAATACATCAATATAACACCAACAGAAAATATATAGCAGGTAATTCTAATATGTTTTCACTTGATTGTAGAAATTTCTATCATTGAAATGTTTAAAAATATTGTCAGTGATAGTGAAAAGTTTTTCTCATTAAATTTATAATGTTATTTTTTATGGTGCAACTAAGGTAGACTTTCACAATTTATGATGCTAGTTATACTCATGAAATCACAGTTAAGTGTCAGTCTTCTTTGTCAATTTTAAACTATATATATGTGGAAAATTTGCATCAATATCAATAAATGAAAGGGTGGCACATGTTACATATAATTGAGGCTTCAAAAATAGTGACATCAAATGAACTGTCTGATTATGAATTCAATTGTTGTCCAAATTATTTTTTATAAATAAATATTATTTTTACAATTGACTCCAGTGTTTTACCAGAGACTTCATTTAACAAAAAGGAAAAAGAGATACCTCAATAGGGTGTAAGGTGGTTTGTATGTCTTGCTACCTAAAAAGTAAAATAACACCAAAACTTTGTGCTAAAAGTTGTATTGTGAATAAATACAATACAAAATGTTACCAAACATTTGGGCAACTCATGCCCAAGGTGCGATACATAAAATTAAACACCATAACAAGTACTATTCTGCTATCATTATGCCCTAAGAGAACATTAAAAATTCATGAAGAAAATACAAGTTGAACTTCCTTCTAGTGGAAAGTTGTACAAATTTTCTTTTTGGAAGAGAATTATGAAGTGAAATGTGAAACAAGAGGCAGCGTCTGGCACAGCATGAGCGATATGTATTAGTAACAGATCCATCACCCGAGGAAACTGGCATGCAAGAAGGGAATGTCTTCTTGGACTCATGCTTTCAGAAGTTTCACTCAGTGGTCACTTGGCTTTTTTGTTTTGGTGCTTTGGTGCCACGTTGCACCACGAGAGAATGCCTGGAAAAGGGGCCTGTTTATCTTATGGCAATTAGAAAGCAGATAGGAAAAAAAAATGGCGGCCATCTCAGGAGCCTCTTCAAAGTCACATTCCAAGGGCTTAACTTTAAGACATTCAGCGAATTCCCTCAAATTCCCTTCCTTCAACAGTCAGATTGGCGGCCAAGCCTTCACTATGTGGGACTTCGGGGAACATTTTGATTCAAAGAAAGGCCGCGTGTGTGTTATAAATCAATAATCCAAAAGTACTGCACACAGCTCATTTCTAATATTTTTTACATATGTGTCTTTGTCTAAGTATATGATACTTTTTCTTTTAAAAGTGTCACTTTTGTCTCTGAAAACCTTGAGACATTTTTAAGAAAGTGATTAGATCTTACAAAAATAGCAAATTCTTTATGCCACAACTATAACGATTCATAAGTCCGTGTATTCCCTACTGTATTTCTTGCTCCCTTTTCAAACAAGAACCAGATGAAATTGTTTCCCTGTTCCCTGAGCTGTATTCAGCTGCGTATGAGAAGCAGAGGTTGAGGGAGAGGCAAATAAAAATTTTATTGCAACTTTTTATCAGTAGTAAATGAAAAACTAACATATGTCTAAACATGACTTAATAAAGCCTGAAGGAAATTTTAGAAGTCCCTCAGAAGACAGCAAATATAACTTTCTTGAAAAGAGCATGTTAATTTTGTTTGTATCAATTATTCTCATAGAGAGAATTTTAAATAGAAGAAAATCAGTTCAATATAGTTTATTTCCTTTTTTCAGTTCATTTTATCACTCATTCAGTAATCAGGATAACTCAAAATTATGAAGGAGAAAAATAAGTGGAAATGAAATGATCATAAACAATGTTTCACCATAAATTTATCACACTCTATTATCCTAAGTATTGAGATAAAAAGAAGTATCTGAAATATTAGCTATGATCATCATGATCTACATTTTTTTCTGGTGGTATCAGATTGATATTACACTGTTTCTTTCCCTTTATTGCCGATAAGTGAACTTTTTCCCTTCTGCTTGTTAAATCATATGAATATGCCAGTGAAGAACATTATATTTGCAATGTAACTCCTATGGGTTGACTTGGAATAAAGCTCCAGTGCCATGAATAAAATTCCCTGGGGATGAGCTGATGACGGCTCCTCTAAACAGTCAACATCCTTTCTGAAACCCTGAAGCCCTCTTATCCCAGAGAATGCTACCTGTGGTGTAGGAAATACGTGTCATAAACTGTTATAGTTGAGATCTAAAATATCTCACAGAAGTCTCATGTATTTAACGGTAGGGATTTTGTAAGGTGATTGGACCATGAGCAGTAAATTCATAGTAAATAATAGCGATTAATTCATAGTGCTTCTAGGATGAAGAGACTGGCCAGAAGAGGTTGATCCTGGTAGCCATGACCTGAAAAGTGTTTTCTTATTCTGAGCTTGACCCTGCCCTCTGTGCTTCCTGATGGCTGTAGGTTGAACAGATTGTCCTCCTCCATGCCAATCCGCCATACTTTTTTTTTTCCATTTTGGATCCAATGGACTGCACCTACTAAAAGTGTAAGCTAAAGTAAACCTTCCTTCCTTTAAAGTATGATTATCAAGAATTGTTTAACACTACAGGAATATAACTAATATAGAAACGTTTAGTACTTGACAGAGAAAATGAATCAATTCTCAATATAAACAACCAATTATCTTTATAGTGATAGAAGGTACAAATGTCAGGCATTAACTCTGACTGAGCCTTTATATTTCTAAGGAACTTCAGGGAAGGTATTAAGGATTTAGAGGCAAATACAGGCTTGTTGTGGCATACCTGTCGTCCTAAACACTCTAGGATGGTAAAGCAGGAGGAAAGCTTAGCAACTTTAAAGATTCTGTCTTTAAATTAAAAATAATAAAATCTGGAGACATAATTCATTGTGAAGGTCCTGGGAACAATCCCTAGTACTGAAAAAGAAAGATTACAATGTGACTTAGTGATGCATAAGTGTTTTCCAGATTAGGCAAGACAACTAGTTAACAGCACTCCTGCCCTAGTGGGTACAGGTGTCATCTTCTCACTCTCTTTGTTTTGCATTTCTCCTGTCTTCTCTGAATTATTACCCCTATAGTATTATTATTATGGTGTCTACTACAACTTTCACTTAGAATATGCTGAATAGGAGAAAATGAAATTACAGATAAAATATTCTTTCCAAATTGAAAAAAAAAAATCAATGGGCAAGAAGAGTGAGTCTCATTAAGATGTTAAATCCATTCCTAAAACAATTCTCTGATATTTTTAGTAAGGTTTCATATTTTAATTCTTTTAAAACTCAGTATGAAAATCAGAGAGCTGAGTCCTAACCAATAGCATGGAAACTGAGGAATAATAAGAATAGTTACCATAGTTTAAAGTTTAACTTTGTCATTCAAAGAATTTAAAGAATGACATTATATTAGAGATAAAGCTGATCAGAAGATGTGTACATCTAAAGACAACACAGGCAACGGAATTTAAAACCATCTAGTTTTCCTCAGTATCTAAGTGGGATGGTCACAGTGAAGCAGGACTTAATGAGTAATCCCCCTCAAACTCCCTGACTCCCTGCGGCTATAACTTCTTGTTCTGGTACAGAGAAGATTGGCAGCTCTGTCCTGTAAACAGGTTTATGTCATCCTGTTTTCACAGGATTCAGCAGACTGTCTTCTTTTAAGGCTATTATCCATTTTGTCTTGCTTCTCTACCCTCACTTGGCCCGCAGCCCTCAGGTTTCCAAAGACGATCCTCCCTGACCCCGTATATAAAACTAGAACTGTTTTAGTTCTAATGCCTAGCATTTTGGAAGCAAGTCAGCTGGGTCAGTGTGCGTTAAAACCTTGTAAAGAAATCCTCCTTTTTCCCACTGGTTTCTCTGATTTCTTGTATTCTGCAGCAGCAGGTCTCCTGCAATACCAAGATCTGCAGATGCCTTTGTCTAATAGGATAAATTCTTAGTTGTGTGTATTCTACACACTCATTCTAAGTGCTACAAATCATAGCTGGACTTCTTATAATACCTGAAAAAAATGTAGATACTTTATAAATAGGTGTCGTGCTTATAGTTCAGAGAATAATGACAAATATAAAGTCTGTACATTTTTGGTATAGGAAAATAGTTTATAATATTTTGTAC
This sequence comes from Dinomys branickii, assembly GCA_004027595.1. NCBI lineage: Eukaryota > Metazoa > Chordata > Mammalia > Rodentia > Dinomyidae > Dinomys > Dinomys branickii. The sequence continues at coordinate 136,521 of PVLD010003719.1, forward strand.
CCTAAACTGGTTGAATTCACAAATTCAATATAGGACTCACAGATTCAACTATAATTTTTTTTCAATTTTAAAGTGTCTCTTTATTTTCCTCACATAGTAAACTTGACCAACTGCCAACAGACCTCTGAGTGACCTTGAGTCAGTGCTTTCATTTTCAAAAAATTAGTAAAGAGCAAGTTAACTTTATAAATTCAAAACGTTGTAATGTACAAAAAATGCTTTATGCACATCAGCTCAGCCTGCAAACCAAAAGCAGAATTGCCAACTAGTTAAAATTTCTAATTTGATTTCTCCTGTAACACCCTTGGCTTCAACAAGACTCTGGCCATTCACCCCAGGCTGGACTGCTCCAGCTTTCAGATGCCTCCAGACAGTGCCAGGCTGGTACCATCCAGCAAGGACTGACCCTGGGGCTCCTGAAGAAGGGAGAAGAGCTTGGGCTCCATGTTGTTCCCTTCATCGCTCAGAAATGAAAAGACAGCCCTTGTTTTGTCCCTGTAATCTTGGCATGCATAACCGGGCCCAAGTCTTTTGGCTTTGTGTCTCCATTAGAGCTTAGCCACGGGCCAACTGGCTTTTCAGATAATCTGTTTCTCTCCCTCTCTCTTTCTCTCTCTTTCTCTCTCCCTTTCTCTCTGTCTCTCTAGTCAATGTGCATCACCCATCTGTATACTCTGTTGTATTATTTTTTTTATTTAAAAAAATACAAGTACAAAAACATATTGACAAACAGACACCAATTAGCATAAAAACTAGTACAATCACAACTAATCTATAGACAAGGTGATATGATCTCAACAGTGGTTATTGCTTTATCCATTGATATCTTTGAAGTGTAAATATATAAGCCCATATCCAGACATGCAAATTTAGTCAGACAATTAA